>SJYC01040627.1:0-50771 GCA_006408675.1 Madoqua kirkii
CCATGATGTTTAAACACCCCCATGACGTTTAAGTAATTTTTGCTTACTTTTGGCTGTGCTGGGTCCTCTTTGCTGCTCAGGCTGTGTCCTAGTTTTGGCAAGCAGTGGCTCCTCTCTGGTTGTGGTGTGTGGGCTTTTCGTTGCCGGGGCTTCACTTGTGGCTTCAGTAGCTGTGGCTTCTGGGCAATAGAGTGGGGCATGGACATAAGAAGTCCAGTCCTTTTGACCATTATGTTTTTCCCTAAATTAATAAACCCGAGTTTGAGATTGCAGGCTAATCTCTTGTAACCCTGGGAAACAGGCCATGGAGAGTGTCCAGGATAAGGAGAGAAAGAAGAATGCCTTGTAGATGAGAAGGCTTTTCTCCTTGACCTGGAACATAGGAACATAGCCTGAGTCTTCTCCCTGGTCTTGAAGAGAAGAATGGGGTGTCAGCGGTGGGCTCTCGTGGGGGCTGTTGACCACTCTGATGCTATGGGCTGGACTAGAAGAGTGACTCCGCATTCACCTCCCAGCTTGTGCTTTAGTTGTGTGTGTATTTTAATTTATTTCCTTTTCTTTCCACCCATTGTTTTGATCCCCTTTGCCCTCTTACTGTTCTCAGAGGACCTAGATAACCACATGTGAAAAGACAGTTTCTGCAAGGCTTCTTTCTGCTCAGGAGGATGCCACGCTGGGACATGGAGGCTGTCAATGACTGAGGACTGGGGGCCATTTCTAGGGCCACTATCCATTTGTAAAAACTTCCTCTCCTGCCAGCTCCCTGCCAGAACCAACGTAAATCAATGTGTCTGTTTCTCAACTGAAATAACCATTTTTTTCCTTCTGCAAAAAGAGCTTTTCAGATGGGGTAAGCCTGGCCCTCCTTGCATCCCTGGGGAGGTGAAGAGCACTGGGCCCTCTGAGACTGTGGAAGGAGATAATTGTTCCGCCACCCTGCCACATCCCCTCCTGAGTTCCAGGCTCTACTGTGTGCAGGACTGAGTGGAGCAGAGACCCCCACATCCAGGATTGGCAGCCCCTGGGAGCATCCTCTCCAGAACTGCATAGAAGCTTTGAGCTCGGGTAGAAGGTCTCCCTGATGCAAAGAGCTGACTCATTGGAAAAGACCCTGATGCTGAGAAAGATGGAGGGCAGGAGGAGAACAGGGTGGCAGAGGATGAGATGGTTGGATGGTATCACTGATTCAATGGACATGATTTTAAGCAAACTCTGGGACATGGTGAAGGACAGGAAAGCCTGGCATGCTACAGTCCTTGGGGTCACAAAGAGTCGGTTGTGTCTTAATGACTGAATGACAGAAAGGTTCCAGGTGCAGATATTGGAAATGGCCAGAGTCATCCAACTTCTTACTCCTTTGCTGTATTTGCCTAATGTGTGTGTTTGCACATGCACACACACATACACACATACACACACACACATACACACACACATACACACTTTTCCAAATGGGACTCAAGGCCACATTTAAGCTGATGTTACAAAAAATAAAGCAACTTTTTTTAACTTAAAAAATATGAAGGATGTTGATTTACAATGTGTTAATTTCTGCTGTACAGCAAAGTGATTCAGTTATACATATACATACATTCTTTTTTATATTCTTTTCCATTATGGTTTGTATCAGGTTATTGAATATAGTTCCCTGTGCTATACAGGAAGACCTTGTTGTCTATCTATCCTATATGTAATATTTCGCATCTGCTAATCTCAACCTCCCTGTCCATCCTTCACCCACCTCTAAAGTAACTTTTTAAAAAAATATTTATTTATTACTTGGCTTTGCTGGGTCTTAGCTGTGGTGTGTGGGATCTAGTTCCCTGACCAGGGATGGAACCTGGGTCCCCTGCCTTGGAAGCGTGGAGTCTTACCCTTTGGACCAGGAAAGTCCCCTAAAGTAATTCCTTTATTTTCTTTCTATGACCTAGACCCTTTACAATTGTGACTTCTTTTAGGTGCAGGAGAGGACATAAGCTGGCGTTTACATCCTCAGATGAGTCATCAGAGAGAAAGATCTTCCAAGCCGCTGCTCATGTGTCACAAAGAACTGGATTAGAGTCGATTGTATGGTTTCAGGATGAGAAGCAACTTGCAGGTTTAATTCAATTTCTCCCCCTTTCCCTCATTTATCATTAAGTTTTATTACAAGTCCCTCAAAATGGGGGTAAGACCACGTTTAATCTTTCAGCTGACCATTTCTTTACAATTCCTTCAAGCCTTAACAATTTCCCATTATGTCATTCATACCAAGATAAATGAAGGTGGATAACAAGCCAACTGGGTCTGAGGCGTCCAGGAGGTGACGGGAGTGGGAAGAGAGAGAAGAGGAAACGAATAATGTTGAACGCAAAGGCTAAACTATGGGCCTTGTCTCAGATTTAAAAACCAGTCACTATGATTTACAATCCAAGATCTCATTCTTTGCATCTTATATCCCCAGGACATGAAGAATGGAAGGAATGAAAGTGTCACGTATTTCTTACATGGATGACTTATAGGTTTTTAAGGAGGTTTTCTTGGACATCAGAGCAAGTTGCCCTTGAAGGATGACTTTGCTACTGTATTTGATTTCAAGTTCCCACCAAGGAGTGCCGAACAAAATCTGTTACGTTTTAAATCGTCATGTAATTTCTGCCCGCTTCCCTCTGCGCCACCACATGTCCAACCAACAAATAAATCATGCCAAAGTCTTAACCACATGCTCTAAAATGAAACAAGCACAAGGGACATTTTTCAAGCTCACATCCGGATCCATTGTTTGGGAAGAAGTCTACCAGGTAGTGTTCTATTTTTTTTTGACAAATCACGGTGTCCAATCCATTTGGGAGAGGCTTTGAGGGTGATTCGAAGCATCTGTAGAGCTGCCTTTGCCTCTGATACAAACGAGCTGTGCTGACACAAAGGACTTTTAAAACTATCTAGTCACCCATTGAGTCAATTGAATCATCAAGTTGGATGCTGCTTCCATCAAATAATCTGGGCCCAGATGATGCAGCTGCAGGACTAGCCTTTCGAATCCCAGGGATAGACGATGAAAAGAGAAAAAGTAAAGGCAAAAGTTTGAACAACAGGCTTAGTTCTTTCCCTCTTGAAGTTTTGTATTAGTGTCTGAAAGTCACAGAAGATAGCTAATTAAGAAGTTATCTTTCCCTCTTCCTTTCCTCCCTCCTTGCCCTTCCTCAGTTTTCTCTCTCCCTTTCCTTTCCCTGTCTCCTCCCCTACCTTCTGTCCTTCCCCACTGCTTCCCTCCCTCCCTTCCCGCCTCCCTCCACCTCGCCCTTCTTTCCTCTCCTCTTTATTTTAGGACACTGGACAGTGCTGGGCACACGGGAGTGGCTGCGTTGATCATTGTCAACCTTGCTTGATTTGCTTGGTGAGAACACCTGAGTCAACACGGGACAGGTGCCCTACTTGGACAGTGCTCTGCAAAGGAAGGAGAGACCAGGGGTGGGGGAAAACTCCAGAAGAGCAGTTTCTGTTTCTTGGTGTGAAGGCAGACAGAGGGGCTGAGAACTGCGCTGTCTAAGGGAGACCTCTCGGCCCTGAGGGATTCTAAAACCCCCAGCAGGGGACGTTCACTGGTGAGGTTGTGGATACAGCTTCTGAAGAGATGATTTTTGAACATAGACTTTCTAACCACTTCTCAGGAGTGCATTACCCAAGGGCCTTGTGCCTGACGGCAACAGTTGTAGAACTTAAAAAACTCTTTGAAATGAACTGGTTGGCTAACATCTGGCAGGCGTGGAGCACCCATGATTAGAAGTGGGCAAAAAATGTTGATGTGATGCATATTTTGGCATAGTGAGAGAGGAGAGTCTTTACCTCCTTTGTAGGTTTGCTTGTCTCTGGAGGCAAAGAATTCAACATGTAATGGTTTAGAAACACAGGAGCATGCAGTAAAACCAACACCTTTAGGTTGGTGTCCTGGCCAAGGTGGAGGTTTCTGGATGTCGAGAGACTGGCTTGCTTAGTGTCCCTGAGAAAGAAGAACCTGCCTGCAGTATTTTAAAACCTTTTTATCACAGAAAATCCCCAACACACACACAAGGCGAGCATTGTGTACAACCCTCACGGTCCCACCACCCAGCAGCAGCATCGATCAATACAAAGCCCACGTGCTTCCTTTATTCTCCACCCTCCCCTACCCACAATGGGATCATCTAATGGACGATCCCAGACATTCGATTTTTTCGTCTGTTAATATTTCTGTGTTCACCTCTCTCTCTCTTTCTGGAACATACCCACAATATCATGATCACATCTAAAAAAAAAATCCCTTTGTAATTCCTTAATGTCATCCCCATTTCATGGGCTTTTTGATGTGACTGGTTTGGGAACTTTCAGGCGGGGGGGCAGGAGGAGCTCTCTGGAGGGTCACTGGGCCCCATGTTAATGCTTCTATTATGTGGTGTCCACAGGTATAATTAGGCCTATGACCTTTTCAGACTCAGACAGCAACTAAGGGCAGGAACAGAAAAAAAAAAAAAAAAGGAAAAGAAAAGAAGCCCTGACTGAGCAATTCCCCTCAGGCACCCTCTTTTCCTCCAGTTACCCGTGACCAGTGACTGTTTTGCAATTCCCTTAAACCACCCCTGTTCCTGTACAGTCTAATCACTTACAAACCATCACAGATGTTGACAGCGCTGCTGTGTTTCAAAGAAAATATTTTTGCATTTCTAAGTCTGTCCCTTAGGTGAGAGCCATCTAACACTGGGAAAGTTTCAGTTTGGATTCTAATTATGGTGTGGGGTCAGTGAGAAAGGTTTAGGGAGAATACTAGCATTTCTTGGAGTGAAGAGGGAGACGAGAGAGGACAAGGAGGCCTTTGTTTCTGCATGGAGTCATGTCAGGAGTGAAACAAAAGAGGCAAGAATTGACCTCTGAGTCTAGAACTTTCTTCAGCATCTCTGATAGAAGTTAACTCTGTTTATGGCTGGAGTGAGATGATTCTTTACTTCCGGTCTTCACAAGCACTGTTGATCACAATAACTACTGTTTGGTGGTTCACACTGAGTACTCTGAGCTGCAGTAATTCATAAAAACAAAAACAAACAAAAAAGCCAACTCTTGGGCCATTGTGGGTTCCTTTTTTTTTTTTTTTTTTTTAGACTAGAAAGGTTATTTATTTGTATGGCTGTGCTGGGTCTTAGCTGCAGCGCTCCTAGTTGTAGCATGTGGGATCTAACTCCCGGAGCAGGGATCAAACCCTGTGCCCTCTGCCTGGGAGCACTGACCGTGAGCCACTGGACCACCAGGGAAGTCTCAGTTCATTTGTTTATTTCCTCTAACTTCAGGCGCAGATTCTGACGTCTAAAAATAATAATTGCCACAGGAATTGAAGTGGTCCAGCAACTGCTCTTTATTGCAAAATGTTAATTTTAAATAAGTCTCAAATTTCTGTTCCTTCAGTAGTTGGAACTACATGTCTTAATAGGGGTCCATCTAACTTCCTAATCCATTAGGAAAGTGATCGTGTGATTCCACTCCTTCAGCAAAGTGGTTCCATGCCTGTGCCATCATATAGAGGTATGAGAGAGACAGAGTTGCCTTTTGTGTCTCCACACTGGGCCCTGACATGCACCCCTGGGGTACCTAGCTCAATCTGCCTTCCCAGGAACTGTATAGCAGGGTGGGACTTGTCCCTTCTTTTTGCATCAAAATACACCTTTTGGTTTGGATTTCCTCAAACCTTTACTCTCTGTATGCAAATCAATTCTGCAGGCTTAATGATCATCTCCTACCAAATACAACGTCTGCAGTTAGGTATGAGGAACCAAGGAATAAATAAGACACAGACTTTTGTCTTCAAGGAAAGAAACCCATCTAAATAACTTAGTATAATCCAGTACAACGCCCTACTGATTCTACTGTTTTAAGTATCACTTGAATCCATCATCATTTCTCCAGGGCCTTCATGTCTCCTTTGGCCTAAGTCACCACCACCGTCATTGATGAGCACACTTGCAGTAATCTGTCTGGTCTCTGTGTATCCATCTTGCCACTCTATAGTCCCATGTCCTCCACACAGCAGAGAAAGTTAACTTTTCAAGATGGAAACAGAGATAAATCACCCTCAGGTTTCAAGGTAAAAGATAATTCTTAACATGCCCTTCAAGGCCCCACCTAGCTCCCTGGCCGCTCTTTGTCCACCTAGACCACGGCCATCACAATGTCCTGCAGATGCTGGGCCAGCTTTCAGCCTTCCTCACCAGACTGTCTCCGCTACAGCTCTGCCTAGCACAGGAGGTTCTGATTGTCCTTGAGAACTCTTCCTTCCCATCTGCCTAATTAATTCGTATGTAACCCTTAGCTCTCTGTTCCGCCCAGGGACCTTCCCAGAGAACCACACTGCATCATGCTCCTCTCCTTGGCAGTGCCCAACACGCTTGCCATTTTACTCTAACTCTGTGATACTGCCCAAGCAATGTCTTATGCAATGCCAAGCACAGGACGGAGGACTGCACTTCCTTTGTTGCCTAGAGCCCCCCACGGGTACTGGTACACAGTTTGAGGAGGGAAAGAATATGGGTGAGGGTGGGGTGGGGGGAGACAGGAGAAGTCACCCTAAATAACGTGGAATGGTAGCCTTAGGAAAGGATGGGGCCCTTTCTTGGTGGTCCACAGGTTGGACTCCATGCTCCCAGTGCAGAAAAGTGAAAGTAAAGTGTTAGTCACTCAGTCTGGTCCGACTCTACAATGCCATGGGCTCTAGCCCACCAGGCTCCTCTGCCCATGGAATTTTCCAGGTAAGAATACTCGAGTGGATTGCTATTCCCTTCTCCAAGGGATCTTCCTGACCCAGGGATTCAACCCAGGTCTCTTGCACTGTAGGCAGATTCTTTACGTCTGAGCCACCAGGAAAGCACCTTGCCTCCCTCGACTCCCAGTGCAGGGGGGCCTGGCATTCAGTCCCTGGTTGGGGAACTGAATCCTGCAGTCTGCAACTAAAAAGACCCTGCAGACTGCAAGGAAGATCTTACTTGCCAACTAAGGCCTGACAGTCAAATAATTTTAAAAAGAGAGAGAAAAAAATGCAAGAGAGCTTTAAAAGATAAACTGAGGCATAAGAAAAAATTTTAAGAGTGGATTTGAGTAAAAATTGATTAAAGTGGACAGCCAGAAACTGGAAGTGGCTAGGAGCAGTCGGCCACCAGCAGGGGCTGAAGGAGAGACTTACACAGGAAAGGCAGAGCAAAGTAAGGACATTATTGACAGCTACAAGATAAAGCCTACCTGTTTCTGATCGATTGTCCTTAGGTTTTGATTTCCTAACCTCCAGGCACTTAAGGCTTGGATTCTACTTTGCTTCCAGAGGCCAGTAAGATATTGCGCTGGGTTTAGTCGCTCAGTTGTCTGACTCTTTGCGACCCCATAGACTGTAGCCTGCTGGGCCTCTCTGTCCATGGGATTCTCCTGGGAAAAATACTGAAGTGATTGGCCTTTCCTTTCTCCAGGGGATCTTCCCAACCCAGGGATAAACCCAGGTCTCCCACATTGCAGGCGGATTCTTTACCAGCTGAGCCACCAGGGAAGCAAAACTGCCTTAGTCTCAGGACTTCCTTATTGAATTAATTTAACAAGAAAGAAGGGAAGGAAAGAGGAGGACTTTGTGGAGGTAAAATGCAGGTGCTTTGGGAAGTGCCAAAGGTGAGAGGGGCTTGATGAAGTCTGAGTTTTCAGGTTTGCTGCCTGTTTTCCCATAATAAAGACCCCCATTTGATTCCTGGGTCAGGAAGATCCCCTGAAGAAGGGATAGGCTACCCACTCTGGTATTCTTGAGTTTCCCTTGTGGCCCAGTTGGTAAAGAATCCGCCTGCAATGCAGGAGACTTGGGTTCGATCCCTGGTTGGGAAGATCCCTTGGAGAAGGGAAAGTCTACCCACTCCAGTATTCTGGCCTGGAAAATTCCATGGACTGTATAGCCCATGGGGTCACAAAGAGTCGGATACATAACTGAGCAACTTTCACTTTCTTTATTCTCCCATAATATGCTGGTTAGCTCTCTTATCACTAGAATTGTTCTATGAAAGAAAAAAAGGCTTCCATGAACGAATACATTTGAAAAGTGTTCTAAGCTATTCCTCTTTTGGGGGCTTCACAGTACAAACGATCATACTGAAGACTCTGAGGTTATGTAAGCACTATTTTCTTCCAATTTTATTGAGATATAATGGACATAGAGCACTGTACAGGCCTAAGATGTACAGCATCATGACTTGACTTATATACATTATGAAATGACAAGAAATTTAGTGACTATCTGTCATCTCATGAGGATACCACATTAAAGAAATAGAAAAAATTTTTTCCCTGTGATGAGAACTCTTAGGATTGATCTTAACAGCTTTTGTGTATAACATTCAGGTGTGCTATGTTGCACACTATCACTAACGCAATATAAGTGGGCATTTTGGTGAGACTCAGTCAGGCAGAGGGGCATGGTCTGCTAATTGTCTACTCAGTATTGTCTCTTTCCCTTTTTATTTGGGAAATGTATCTTTTGGGATGATTAGTGTGCCCAGGTTAAAAGGCTACTCCCTTGCTGTCAAGGTTGGCCACTAAAAAATAAATGGAAGTTGGCTGGGACTTTTTGGCAAGCTCTTTAAAAGTGATCTACTTGAAGTATTTAGTAGTGTTCATAGCAATACTTTACAATAACCAAAAAGTGGAAAGAATCTGAATGTTCAGTGACACAAATAGATAATCAAAGTGTGGTATATATTGTACTTACAGTGAAATATTATTTAACCTTAAAAAGGATGGAAATTCTGACACACACTACAACATGAGTGGATGGAACTTGAGGACATTAAGCTAAGTGAAATATTCCAGTTACCAAAGGATAGATATTGTATGATTCCACTTACATAAGGGACCTAGAGTAGTCAAATTCATAAAGAAAGTAGAGTGGTGATTGCTAGGGGCTAGGAGGAGGGGAGAATGGAGAGTCAGGATTTCTAAAACATGCATAGTGTCATAGTTTACGTTTTACAAGATCAAAGGAGTTCTGGAGATGGTAGGTGATAGTTGGAGCCCTAAGGAATTCCCTGAGAATGCCAGTAGTTCGGTTTCAGTGCTCTTATTGCCAGGGGTCTGGGTTTGGTTCCTGGTTTGGGAACTAAGATCCTGGAAGCTGCAGGGCAAGGCCAAAAAAAAAAATGACAGTTCTACCTGCCCAGGTGTGGCGTTCCCCTCCCCCCCTCCTGCGCCTTCATCATCATCGTGATGTTGTCGTCATGGCAGCCACCTTCGATCTTGAGACAGCCATGAATATAGAAGGAGGAGGCACAAAGATAAAATGAGCTGGACCCCTGGTTACTGGGGAGCCCTCATGACCATTTGGTTTTCTTACCTCTCTTTTATGTAAAAGATAAAGAAACCTCTGTGTTGTTCAAACCTCTTATCTTGGTTTCAGTTCCATATAGCTAAACCTAAACTTAATGACTATAATAGGCAAACACTCATTCTTTTATTTCTTGATTTATTATTTCACCAGCATTTAGTGAGCTCCAGCTGTGTCCGTGGAAATGATAGCAGACTCTATTTTGGGGGTCTCCAAAATCTCTGCAGATGGTGACTGCAGTCATGAAATGAAAAGACACTTGCTCCTTGGAAGAAAAGTTATGACCAACCTAGACAGCATATTCAAAAGCAGAGACATTACTTTGCCAACAAAGGTCTGTCTAGTCAAGGTTATCGTTTTTCCAGGAGTCATGTATGGATGTGAAAGTTAGACTATAAAGAAAGCTGAGAGCTGAAGAATTGATGCTTTTGAACTGTGGTGTTGGAGAAGACTCTTGAGAGTCCCTTGGACTGCAAGGAGATCCAACCAGTCCATCCTAAAGGAGATCGGTCCTGAATATTTATTGGAAGGACTGATGTTGAAGCTGGAGGTCCAGTCCTTTGGCCAACTCATGGGAAGAACTGACTCATTGGAAAAGACCCTGATGCTGGGAAAGGTTAAAGGCAGGAAGAGAAGGCGAAGAAAGAGGATGAGATGGCTGGATGGCATCACTGACACAATGGACATGAGTCTGAGTAAACTCCGGGAGCTGGTGATGGACACAGAGGCCTGGCGTGCTGCAGTCCATGGGATGGCAAAAAGCTGGACACAGCTGAGTGACTAAGCTGAACTGAACTGTGTCCGAGGCACGGGGGATACAATATGGAAGGAGAAGATTTGGGTTCTGCAAACCCAAAGGGGAGAGCAATAGCCAGGCAGCCCTGGGGAGGCCTGTGAAGTCTGGCTGCTTCTTGTTTGATCGGCAAGAGAATTACACGTTTATGTAACGCTCCTCAGACAAAAACTCTTGTGAAGAATTCAACACCGTAATAACTTTCAGTTCCTGGCTACAATACACGGCTGAGATTGTTGCCCTCCCAATGCCTGGGATAATTCTGTGTTGCTAATGCCATATGTACACTTGTTCAGTATCAGCCCACATTTACTTGAACCCCACTTTGTACTTTCATTGAGCAGCAAGGAACAATAGGCCCAGCTGAAGCCACAGGGATGGATCTTATTGTAAACAACAAGCTTTTAAAATTCCCCATGAAATGCTGAGAGTTTTCATTATGTAAAAGATAAAGAAACCTCTGTGTTGTTCAAACCTCTTATCTTGGTTTCAGTTCCATATAGCTAAACCTAAACTTAATGACTATAATAGGCAAACACTCATTCTTTTATTTCTTGATTTATTATTTCACCAGCATTTAGTGAGCTCCAGCTGTGTCCGTGGAAATGATAGCAGACTCTATTTTGGGGGTCTCCAAAATCTCTGCAGATGGTGACTGCAGTCATGAAATGAAAAGACACTTGCTCCTTGGAAGAAAAGTTATGACCAACCTAGACAGCATATTCAAAAGCAGAGACATTACTTTGCCAACAAAGGTCTGTCTAGTCAAGGTTATCGTTTTTCCAGGAGTCATGTATGGATGTGAAAGTTAGACTATAAAGAAAGCTGAGAGCTGAAGAATTGATGCTTTTGAACTGTGGTGTTGGAGAAGACTCTTGAGAGTCCCTTGGACTGCAAGGAGATCCAACCAGTCCATCCTAAAGGAGATCGGTCCTGAATATTTATTGGAAGGACTGATGTTGAAGCTGGAGGTCCAGTCCTTTGGCCAACTCATGGGAAGAACTGACTCATTGGAAAAGACCCTGATGCTGGGAAAGGTTAAAGGCAGGAAGAGAAGGCGAAGAAAGAGGATGAGATGGCTGGATGGCATCACTGACACAATGGACATGAGTCTGAGTAAACTCCGGGAGCTGGTGATGGACACAGAGGCCTGGCGTGCTGCAGTCCATGGGATGGCAAAAAGCTGGACACAGCTGAGTGACTAAGCTGAACTGAACTGTGTCCGAGGCACGGGGGATACAATATGGAAGGAGAAGATTTGGGTTCTGCAAACCCAAAGGGGAGAGCAATAGCCAGGCAGCCCTGGGGAGGCCTGTGAAGTCTGGCTGCTTCTTGTTTGATCGGCAAGAGAATTACACTTTTATGTAACGCTCCTCAGACAAAAACTCTTGTGAAGAATTCAACACCGTAATAACTTTCAGTTCCTGGCTACAATACACGGTTGAGATTGTTGCCCTCCCAATGCCTGGGATAATTCTGTGTTGCTAATGCCATATGTACACTTGTTCAGTATCAGCCCACATTTACTTGAACCCCACTTTGTACTTTCATTGAGCAGCAAGGAACAATAGGCCCAGCTGAAGCCACAGGGATGGATCTTATTGTAAACAACAAGCTTTTAAAATTCCCCATGAAATGCTGAGAGTTTTCCTGGAGGGAATGAATTAAGATCCCTATTGATAAATACAGACACCAGATGACCTCATTGCCTCTGTCACTCTCCACCCGCCAGAGTGTCTCTCCAGGTCCCCGGATAATTGTGACACTAACAGGCTTCTTTGTAGATAAGTCATTAATTTTAATTAAAAAAAAATCTCTTGGGCTTCCCTTGTGGCTCAGCTGGTAAAGAATCTGCTACAATGTGGGAGACCTGGGTTTGATCCCTGAGTTGGGAAGATCCTCTGGGGAAGGGAAAGGCTACCCACTCCAGTATTCTGGCCTGAAGAATTCCATGGGCTGTATAGATTGCATCTGAGCTCAAAGTTAGGAGACTGAAGCAGCTGTAACCACTAGTTATGAGAGGGGTAAGTGGAGAGTAATGCAGAAGTGACCTTGGACAAGTCTCTTTTCCGCAAATCTCAGTTCCTCATCTGTAAAATAAAATTGTTGGAGGAGGTTATTTCGGGAAACTGCAAGAGTTGATATTCCAGATGCTAGTTTCTGAGCTGCTTAAGGGAAATAACTTAGCAGGAACTTTTGAAGACGAACCTTCCTGGAATGCTAGAGGCCTGGATCAAGGGATACTTAATCATTCATTTACTCACTTATGCTTTCATCCACTGAATATATATTTTTTAAAGTTTATTGATTTCTATTTTTGGTTGTGCTGGGCCTTCATTGCTGCGCTCAGTCTTTCTCTAATTGCTGTGATCAGGGGCTACTCTTCTTTGAGGTATGTGGGCTCAGGTGTTGTAGCTCTAGGGCTTAGTTGCCAAGGCTTGGACCAGGGATCGAACCTGTGACCCCTGCATTGGCAGGTGGATGCTAAACCTCTAGACCACCAGGGAGGCCCCATCCATTGAGTAGTTATCAAGGGCCTACCTCATTACTGTGTGCTGGGTCTTAGGTGCTAGAATTGTCTAGAACTCTCTAGAGTTTACCTGGAGAAACTCAGGGTTTACCTGGTGAGGCACAAATAGCCTATGAGATGATAAGAGCTTCAATAAAGGTGAGAAAATAAAGGAGGCAGTGCCCGCAGTAGATGAGGAAAACTCTCAAGGTAATTCAGTGGGAACATATGGTCTTGAAAAAAGAAAGGTGTGTTCCCAGTTGGGAACTAGAAAGGGGATGAAAGGAATCAGGTCATAAGGGATCTGTCGTGCTAAGAATTTTGGTTATTTTCTGGCTTAGAATAATTACAGGAATAATTAAATAAACAGGATAATAAGCAATGGACAAGGGAAAAATCAAAAGCAGATTCTAAAAGCATCCCCCATTCAAGGAGGACTCAAAATAAGAAAATTCCAAGGAATTGCTCATATTCACAACCTGGTGGAGGATGAGAACAGAAACTGTAAGGGGGTCTTTAAGACAGTTCCATGAGGTTCACAGATGAGCACTCCTGCTGTAACGCAGCAAGACTGAACGTGTCCTAATTCAATGTCAAATGCTCAGCATAGGTCCTTCTTTTCAGTAGTGCAAGAGGGTCAAGGGCTGACTTTGACCTTAGATAAAAATCCCAACCCCATGTAACCTTAGGCTTCACCACTCTGAATCCCAATTTTGTTGTTGTTTAGTCACTAAGTCAATCTGACTCTTTGTGACCCCATGGACTGTAGCCCGCCAGACTCCTCTGGGGGATTTCCCAGGCAAGAATACTGGAGTGAGTTTCCTTCTTCAGGGGATCTTCTCAACCCAGGGACTGAACCCACATCTCCTTCCCCACTAGACTAGGTGTTCTCTAAGGGGAACAACTCTGCTTTCTCTTGCCTTTATATCTAGAGTGCCTAGCACAGTGCATGGTGATTTCTTTCTTTCTTTTTCTTTTTTTTTTCTGGTCTTGCTGTGCTTGCGGGTCTTAGTTCCCCAATCAGGAATGGAACCTGGGCCCCGGCAGTGAAAGCACCAAGTCCTAACCACTGAACTGCCAGGGGATTCCTGATGGTGATTTCTTATAAAATATACAGGGTGATGACAAGGGGCATCCCTTTAGGATTTTCCTCTACAATTTTTTCTAAACACAAAATTCAGGTGCGATTGCTCACCTATTTGTATAGACTTCATTTCTGGGCTCTATTCTGCTATGTAAGGTTTAGGCAGATTGACTTAATAGGTTCCTACATCAGCAGGGAGAGTCCTCAGGCTAGCTGGTTCATTTACCAATTTAAATTCAGCCATCTGTTTTTATTCTTAGAGTTAGCCTCTGGACCTTTTGAATGATGTTCCCTCAATTATGACTTCATTTTCCCTGAGGTCAGTTTCTTCAGTCATTTTTCTCTTTATTTTTCGATTGAAATATACTTGACATAATGTTGCATAAATTTAAGGTGTACTATGGCATGTTTATTTGATCCATTTATATGTTGTAGTATGATTGCCATTGTAACAATAATTAACACTTCTGTGATGTCAAACAATTATCATTTCTTTTTAGTGGTTGAAATAGTTAAGATCTAGTCTTGACAATTATAAAACAATATTGTTGTCCAAATTCATTACACTGTGCATTAGATCTCCAGAACTTATTTACTACATGTTGCAAGTCTGTACCTTTAAACAGTGTCTGTCCTACAAACGTCGGTGTCCAAAGCGGACACCAACCCTCCATCCCCTGGTAACACCCATTTTACTTTCTGTCTCTGAGTTTGGCTTCTATACCCTCTACATTTAAGTGATACAAAGTATTTGCCTTTCTCCATCTGATTTATCTCACTTAGCATATGTCTTCAAGGTCTAGCTGTTTAGCCCTGCAATTTTCTGAAGTGGATAATGTTTAAGTCTAAGTACTTCTGGTTTTTGGGATAAATACCACTTCAAGATACATTTCTCTGTTGGGTTTGAAAGCTATGGGCATATCTCTATCAGGTCACTTCAAAATAACAATTTGGGTGTTCTAGCTTTATTCTCACTAGGATTTGCACAGGGAAATATCTTCTATAGACATACTTTTCTGCCTGCCAGTCTCTTCCTGAATATGGAAGAAAGTGGCTTGTTCCCATTTTCCTTCCTCCAGTAATGATCCTTCATCTAGACTTTCCTGAGACAACCTCCAGATCACTGCGTCTTACAAAAACCAATGGACTTTAGAGTCAGACAGAACATAGTTGCAATCTGGGCGTGCTTCTTATCAAATATAAAAATGTGGACAACTGCCTCAGCTTGATTGTACCTCATGATTGATCTGCAAAATGGGAATGTCTCCTTCAGAGGCTTACTATCACTGTCACAAAATGTAACACATTTTATTTGCCTTAATGTGTCTTAGAGAGAATACTAAGACCCTAATGCTGGAGAAGATTGAAGGCAGGAGGAGAAGGGGACAACAGAGAATGAGATGGTTGGATAATATCACCAATTTGGACATGAGTTTGAGCAAGCTCTGGGAGTTGGTGATGGACAGGGAAGCCTGGCATGCTGCAGTCCATGGGGTCGCAAACAGTTGGACACAGCTGAGCGACTGAACTGAACTGACTGATACTTATTTGGAAGCAATACTTGGATAAATCACTGTGGATAGAGGATGGGACCTCCCTTGAGGGTAACCTCAAGAGACTTAATATGATTGATACACTGGATTGCATGAAATAGGAGGGCTCTCTAGCTCACAAGCAGGTGGGGACTGAGAGGGAAAGAGGAAGGACAAAGTGAAAGATAGCGGGTTGGTAGAGGGCTCTGCATTTCTTAATTAGGCATCTCCTGAAATTCCTATCCTCGACACCCCTCAACCCTCGGGGGAAATCAATACATTTTACCTTACCCACCGGACTGGTGTGGAAACAAATAAAGGGGACTAAACGTAAGTACTCTCACCTGGAAAATCCCATGGGCAGAGGAGCCTGGTAGGCTGCAGTCCATGGGGTCTCGAAGAGTTGGACACACTGAGCGACTTCACTTTCACTTTTCACTTTCACGCATTGGAGAAGGAAATGGCAATCCACTCCAGTGTTCTTGCCTGGAGAATCCCAGGGACGGGGGAGCCTGATGGACTGCTGTCTATGGGATTGCACAGAGTCCGACATGACTGAAGCGACTTAACAGCAGTAGCAGCAGCAAACTTAAGTTTGGGGTCAAAGAGAAGACAGCATGTGTGGATGTGGAAACCAGATACAAGGAGATTAGATACTAAAGCCTTGGGAATTCATAGAAATTGAGGGGAAGGCTTTAAACTTTTATAGTTTTTAGAATTTGTAGGCTTAAGCCAAATTTACCAGAACTCAAGGGACAAGGAAATCCCACAGGATAGCTAGGTTCATGAAAATGTTAGTTAACGTTCTCAAAACTATCCTCCACTTATACACATCTAAAAATTAATGGCTACCATCTTTGGCTACATCCAAATCCAAAGATGAGTAAAGTATTTGACTTAAATTGGCATTTCAGTGCTGAAAATGAACTCAGATTAAGAAATTAGAAATAGAAAGAGAACTTCATTTAATTTAAACCAGGGAAAAGAAAAGCTATGACAAATCTGGAGAGCAGATTAAAAAGCAGAGACATTACTTTGCCAACAAAGGTCTGTAGAATCAAAGCTAAGGTTTTTCCAGTAGTCATGTATGGATGTGAGAGTTAGACCATAAAGAAGGCTGAGTGCCAAAGAATTGATTCTTTGGCATCAATTGTAGTGCTGGAGAGGACTCTTGAGAGTCCCGTGGAGTGCAAGATCAAACCAGCCAATTCTAAAGGAAGTCAACTCTGGAAGGACTGCTGCTGAAGCTCCAATACTTTGTCGACCTGATGCGAAGAGCCAACTCATTGGAAAAGACGCTGTGCTGGAAAAGATTAAGGACAGGAGGAGAAGAGGACAACAGAGGATGAGATGGATGGATGGCGTCACTGAATCAGTGGACATGAGTTTGAGTAAACTCTGGGAGTTGGTGATGGACAGGGAAGCTGGAGTGCTGCAGTCTTTGGGGCCACAAAGGGTCAGACAGGACTGAGGGACTGAACAACAACAAAGAGGGGAGGAGGATGAGGAGGAAAGGGGAAGGGGGAGAGAATAAACAAAAGAGATGTCCCCAAATAGATACTTTCTGCTCATGTAGCCCTTTGCTTCTTGTGAGAAGCATCTGCCCTGACTGCAGACAAGAGTTCTCTTTTTCATTCTCACAGCACTAGCTGTGGAGCCTTTAACATGTCCTCTCATCTCCAAGCCTGTTTTCTTTTTTTTTGAAAAATGAATTTCCCAAAATTGATCTCAAACTATGTCATTAAGTTTGAATGAAATAATGGCAGGAACCAGAAATCAAATTGCCAACATCCGCTGGATCATCAAAAAAGCAAGAGAGTTCTAGAAAAAAAAACCATCTATTTCTGCTTTATTGACTATGCCAAAGCCTTTGACTGTGTGGATCACAATAAACTGTGGAAAATTCTGAGAGAGATATAGTGTAAAATTATTACTCCAGCTCTTCCTCTTGAGGCAATTCTTTTCAGTTGGGGTTCTGTTTCCTCCCTAAAAACCCAAGCAATCTGGTTTCTGTGCCACCACTCATGTGAAATGGCTCCCAACTGTGGATGAGAATTCACTGATTGGAAACCCCAATCATCTTTTTGGAGACTTTATTCTCGTTGACAGCCTTTCAACACAAGACACTGGCCACACCTGGACTCTTGAAGTTTCATCCCTTGGCTTCTTGATTCTCCCACCCTGGTTCTTCCGACCATACAGTTAAATATCCTCGTTGGCTTCTTTCCCATCTTCTATCTGTCCCCACAGTGGACCTGATTCTCTTTTCTTCCTCATCTAGCATTGATCGGTCTCTCGCTTTTCTGTCCAGCACACGTGGCCTGCCTGATTGAGCAGTGTCTGGATTGTCTTCCTACCTAGAAACTCTTCCTCCCTGAAGTTCCAGCTTGTTGTTCAGTTCTTCAGGGAGGACATTCTGTATTCCTGGTGCTTGGGCTGCCCTTCCACTTCTAGCCTGGGCAGATTCCTCTTTCCTGAAGCTGGAGGGGAGAGACATTCAAACTGTCCCCTCAGTCTTCTCCTTTGGAATAAAGCACGATCTTTGAAGATTTCTATTCAGATAACTCGAAGACCCATTTCTCTGGCTTTGATCTCAGTCTCAGACACCAGTCTGCATTTCACAAGGATTCCTAGATGTGGCCCTGCCACCACCTCAGACCCAATTCTCCTAAAACATGATTGACTTTCCCACACAATCTGGGTCACCCTTTTTATAGTCTGCGGCACCGCCATTTCCCCCCGTTTAAAAAAGATTCCTTTTTTCTCGGCTGTACCGGGCCCTTGTTGCTGTGTGCAGGCTTTCTGTGTTGTGGTGTGGGGGCTTCTCATTGCAGGGGCTTCTCTTGTTGTGGGGCATGAGAGGTAGGGCTCATGGGCTTCAGTAGTTGTAGCTCAAGATCTATTTGAAACCAGTCTGTTGTTCCATGTCCAGTTCTGTTGCTTCCTGACCTGCATACAGATTCCTCAAGAGGCAGGTCAGGTGGTCTGGTATTCCCATCTCTCTCAGAATTTTTCATAGTTTATTGTGATCCACACAGTCAAAGGCTTTGGCATAGTCAATAAAGCAGAAATAGATGTTTTTCTGGAACTCTCTTGCTCTTTCCATGATCCAGCGGATGTTGGCAATTTGATCTCTGGTTCCTCTGCCTTTTCTAAAACCAACTTGAACATCAGGAAGTTCACGGTTCCTGAAGCCTGGCTTGGAGAATTTTGAGCATTTCTTTACTAGCATGTGAGATGAGTGCAATTGTGTGGTAGTGTGAGCATTCTTTGGCATTGCCTTCCAGTACTCTTGCCTAGAAAATCCCATGGACAGAGGAGCCTGGTGTCCATGGCATCATAAAGAGTTGGACACGACCGAGCAACTTTGCTTCACTTTCTTTGGGATTGGAATGAAAACTGACCTTTTCCAGTCCTGTGGCCACTGCTGAGGTTTCCAAATTTGCTGGCATATTGAGTGCAGCACTTTCACAGCATCATCTTTCAAGATTTGAAATAACTGAAATTCCATCACCTCCACTAGCTTTGTTTGTAATGATGCTTTCTAAGGCCCACTTGACTTCACATTCTAGGATGTCTGGCTTTAGATGAGTGATCACACCATCCTGATTATCTGGGTCGTGAAGATCTTTTTTGTACAGTTCTTCTGTATATTCTTGCCACCTCTTCTTAATATCTTCTGCTTCTGTTAGGTTCATACCATTTCTGTCCTTTACTGAGCCCATCTTTGCATGAAATGTTCCCTTGGTATCTCTAATTTTCTTGAAGAGATCTTGAGTCTTTCCCATTCTGCTCTTTTCCTCTATTTCTTTGCATTGATTGCTATGGCAGAAAGTGAAGAGGAACTAAAAAGCCTCTTGATGAAAGTAAAAGTGGAGAGTGAAAAAGTTGGCTTCAAGTTCAGCATTCAGAAAAAGAAGATCATGGTCCCATCACTTCGTGGGAGATAGATGGGGAAACAGTGGAAACAGTGTCAGACTTTACTTTTTTGGGGTCCAAAATCACTGCAGATGGTAACTGTAGCCATGAAATTAAAAGATGCTTACTCTTTGGAAGAAAAGTTATCACCAACCTAGATAGTATATTCAAAAGCAGAGACATTACTTTGCCAACAAAGGTCCATCTAGCCAAGGCTATGGTTTTTCCTGTGGTCATGTATGGATGTGAAATTTGGACTGTGAAGAAGGCTGAGTGCCAAAGAATGGTGCTTTTGAACTGTGGTGTTGGAAAAGACTCTTGAGAGTCCCTTGGACTGCAAGGAGATCCAACCAGTCCATTGTAAAGGAGATCAGCCTTGGGATTTCTTTGGAAGGAATGATGCTAAAGCTGAAACTCCAGTACTTTGGCCACCTCATGCAAAGAGTTGACTCATTGGAAAAAACTGTGATGCTGGGAGGGATTAGGGACAGGAGGAGAAGGGGATGACAGAGGAAGAGATGGCTGGGTGGCATCATGGACTCGATGAATGTTGGTCTGAGTGAACTCTGGGAGGTGGTGATGGACAGAGAGGCCTGGTGTGCTTCGATTCATGGGGTTGCAAAGAGTTGGACACGACTGAGCGACTGAACTGAACTGAGCTCCTGATCTTAGTTGCCCTGAGGCATTTGGAATCTTCCCAGACCAGGGATCGAAGCTGCATCCCCTGCATTACAAGGTCAATTCTTGACTACTTCAGCACCACAGAAGTCCATTTCCCCCAAGCTTTAAAGTTTGCCTTTGATTTTTAGTCCTCAAATTCACCTCCGATTCCTCCTACTGCTTCTAATTTATATCTGGTCAACTTGATTATACTAGATTAGTTGTTGTCTATCTGTCTCTTCTCTCTAAATGCCCTCACATCTCCTCTTCTTTCCATGCCCCCTCAATTTCCATTCCAATTTCACTCAGGTTTGGGTCATCATCTTACATTTGAATGAATACAGTATTCTCAGCTTATTAGTAGAGGGTGAGTTTGGTTCTATATTTGAAGTTGGGCTGCCTGGGTTTGTGTCAGGGCTTTAATGCTTCTTACTACGTGTCACAGAGTGTGTATTCGGGCAAAATCCCTGGCCAGAAATGTGTAGCCTGCTCCCTTTCACAGCGCAAATCCTAGTCCTCATTCATGGCTCAACTCCTATTAGGTCTCCTGTCTTAGCTATACCATTTTCTAGTTAGAAGAACTTAGATTGTACTACATCAATTTATTCAGAAAATATTTACTGAGTGCTTTCCTAGGCACTGGGAAAATAGCATGAAACAGGGCACATGCTGAAGCTTACACTATAATGGGATGTGTGTAGAAGGGGTTTAACAATTACATAAATAAATCAGCAACCAAGAAAAATCTGGTCATAAGAGCTGTGATGAAATTAAATGGTGATGGTTTTGCAAATGCTTGATGGGCTATTTTTTTTAAAAATTGAATTCTAGTTGGTATAGCATGTTGTGTTTCAGGCGTGCAGCAAAGTGATACATATATATGTATATATGTGTGTGTTTATTCTTTTTTCAGATTCTTTTCCCTTATAGGTTATTACAAAGCACTGAGTATAGTTCCCTGCATTTTACAGTAGGTCCTTGTAGGTTATCTATTTTGCATATAGTAGTGTGAATATATTAATTCCAAATTCCTGATTTATCCTTAACCCCTTTCTTCTTTGGTAACTATAAATTTGTTTTTTGCATCTGTGGGTCTATTTATGTTTTGTAAATAAGTTCACTTGTATAATTTTTAAGATTTTGAGTCATCATCTTATGCTGATGATGTAGATTCCACATATAAGTGATATCATATGGTGTTTCTCTTTCTCTGGCTTACTTCACTTAGTATGATTATTTCTAGGTCCATCCATGTTGCTGCAAATGGTATTATTTTATTCTTTTAAATGGCTGAGTATCATATATATATACATATATATATATATATATATATATACATAAGCTATTTTGAATTGGTCACGTAGAAAAGGATCTTCAGAGAAGGGAACCTTTAAACTGAGATCTGAATCATAAGAATAGTCAATCCTGGTATGAGGCAAGAGTTTCTAGGTGAAAAGAATAGCAAGCTCAGTATCCCCAGAACACAGCAAGCTTAGTGGTGGGAGGGACAGAGAGAAGGTCCATTTGCCTACTGGGCACAGCAGGAGACAGATAAGTAAGGGAGGCTATCAGAGGCATACATAGGTACCTAGTCAGGCACAGCCTTGTAGCCTCAGGTAGGAAGTTTCAGATTTAAGTTTAGATGGGATGAGAAGATGGGCCTCCCTTGTGGCTCAATGGTAAAGAATCTGCCTGCAGTGCGGTAACCACAGGGGATGCAGTTCGACCCCTTGGTTGGGAAGATGCCCTGGAGGAGGGCATGCCAGCTCACTCCAGCATTCTTGCCTGGGAGATCTCATGAACAGAGGAACCTGGTGGGCTACAGTCCATAGGGTTGCAAACAGTCAGACATGACTTAGGTGACTTAGCACACACAGCACACAATGAGAAGACATTTGAGGATTTTAAGCAGAGAACGATCTGCTCCAGTTTATTTAAAAAGCATCACTCTGTCTGGTGTGTGGAGAAGTAGTGAGGGAGCCACTGAGTGGAAGTGGAGGGGTTGGTGGCCAGGCCACCCAGAGGGTGATGTGGCAAAAGTGGTGCTGGAAGAGGGGAGGCTGGGCTCTGGGTTGGAGAGGTAGCTGGCAGGACTTGTTCACAGACTGATGCACAGGCAGAGGCCAAGGATGATGTCCTGGGGTTTGACTTGAAAAGCTGGGTGTTATGAGTTGCTGTTTAGTGAAGTGGGAATGACCGGTCACCTCTGTAAGGGGGGCAGAGGTTAAGGTGTCTTAGAGGAGAGAGAAGTCAGTATGGGCTGGATGGGTAAGTTGTCTCCATAGAGGGGAGGACCAGCTGAGCCTTACAGGATGGTTAGAAAAACAGTGAAAAAGATTGGGTCAAGATCCTGGGGAAAAACCAAGGTCTGTTTTTTAAACACAAAGACCCTGATGCTGGGAAAGATTGAAGGCAGGAAGAGAGGGGGACAATAGACAATAAGACGGTTGGATAGTATCATTGATTCAAGGAACAAGAGTTTGAGCCAGCTCTGGGAGTTGGTGATGGACAGGGAAGCCTGGTGTGCTGCAGTCCATGGGGTCACAAAAAGTCGGACTGGACTGAGTGATTGAACTGATGTTCAAGATGGTTATTAGACTTTGAAATGGGGATGGTGTCAGGCAGATGAATATAGGTCTGAACAGTTTCATTCACCTTTTGATGTGTGCAATTCTTGTTTTGCAACCTAGGGAGCCAGCCACTTAGGATCAGGGCTTGTTTCTCTCCCAGTGCTAAGACAAAGCCCTATCTGCGGTAGGCTCTCAATATTTTAGGATGAAAGGATATAATTGATGAGAAAACTAAGGACAGAAGAACTAAAGGTGCCAAAATCAAGTCTTTCCTACTCAGCACCCATGACTTTCTATACTCAACTTCCTTTGCCTCTGGCACTCTACTCGTCCATATGACTGGAGGGTTAGTATTAGGGAGGAGGGAACTTTAGAAATCTGAAGACCAAAATCCCACAGCAGAGGGACTTTCACACCATCTCTGACTTCTATCCATATCTATTGGTTTTATGTTGGTCTGCCTTGTCTCCTTGTCTTTGATGGCACCTCTGTTTCTGCTGGTATACTCCTTACTTCACTGATCTGCTGTCTCCATTGCCTGAGGAATTCTCTCCCACCATCAGAAGCACTGAAATCAGGCCCCTATGTGGCACTCTGCTTAAGGAACAGGCATGCTCCCGGCCTGGCGGTTTCTGACAGTGCTTCAGTCCCTTTTGTAATTGTGCCTTTTTGCAGAAATTGCCGTGGCCGTCCTGGCTGCCGTCATCATCTTCAAAGGCTGGTCAGTGACAGGGAACATTGCCCAGGCCCTATAGCATGTTCTCAGATATGGGTGTCAGAGAAAAAGTCCATTTCCTGGGCTCCCTGTGTCCTAGTGGAAGTCCTGTGTGCTCAGTCGTGTCCGACTCTTTGCAACCCCCTGGACTAGAGCCCGCCTGGCTCCTCTACCCATGGAATTTTCCAAGCAAGAATACTGGGGTGGGTTGCCATTTCCTACTGCAGGGGAACTTTCCAACACAAGGATTGAACCAGCATCTCCTGCACTGGCAGGAGGATTCTTCACCACTAAAACCACCTGAGAAGCTCCAACATGCCCCCTAAAAGGGTGGAAAATGTGTGAGACATATAGTACATAGTTAAAATCCCAACGTACATGTAATTGTAGTGCCAGAGGAGAGGGAGAAAAATAAGACAGATTCAGTATTTGAAGAAATACTTCACATAGAAGTATTCCAAATCTTAGAATATTTCAAAATGAAACCACATTTGAAGAATATCCATAAACAAACCCTCCTCCCCAAAATCTAAATACATCACAGGAATCTAGAGAAGTAATTCAATGAGAGACAAAGTGATCGGTAAGAAGAGCATTTATTCAGATTCAAAGAGAAGGACGCTCCACAGACAGAGTGTGGGCCATCGCAGAGTGTGAGTGGGGCCTTGAGATGTGGAGCGGGGGGATTATTCCCACTATTTTGGGGAAGGGGTAGAGATTTCCAGGATTTGGGCCACCGCCCACTCCTTGGTCTTTAGACAGCGCTTTGGAGCTGTCATGGCCCCTCTGGGTATGTCATTTCACTTGCTGATTGAAGATCAAGGCCTAGTCTTGTCTGCCATCTTGGTCTCATTTGATTCTAATTGGTTTATGTTGTGTCCTTGAGCTATGTCATTCTCTCAAAAGTTGTGTCCTAGTGAAGCGGCCATGAGCAATGCCTGTGAACCAGATGGAGCGGGGTTCCAATGCCTTGCGTCCACTTTGTAGGACTGTAGTGACAGTCCTAATGAAGGAGGAAACAGAACAGGCTCCGTCTTGAAAGCAGGACTCCATCTTGGGCTAGACTGTGGACTGTGAGCTACATGCCCAGTATCTATGGAAAAGACACACCAACTGGAAAACCGTACCCCTCCCTCCTCGCCATGGAAGAGCCCCAGGGCTTGTACCTAGACTCTGCTGCTGCTGCTGTTAAGTCGTTTCAGTCGTGTCCGACTCTGTGACCCCATAGACGGCAACCCACTAGGCTCCTCCGACCCTGGGATTCTCCAAGCAAGAATACTGGAGTGGGTTGTCATTTCCTTCTCCAAAACCTAGGCTCTATATCACCTAAATGAATACCCTAATTATCTGTGCAACCCAATAGAATCATAAATTCTATATGCTTATTGATGTATGACCATCAGTTCAATCGCTCAGTCGTGTCCGACTCTTTGTGACCCCATGAATCCCAGTGTGCCAGGCCTCCCTGTCCATCATCATCTCCCAGAGTTCACTCAGACTCACATCCATCGAGTCTGTGATGCCATCCAGCCATCTCATCCTCTGTCGTCCCCTCCTCCTCCTGCTCCCAATCCCTCCCAGCATAAGTAATGTTTGAAATGACTAGTAAAATTTCATTATTTGTCACAAAATATTCTTTCCTGTGGCTTAAATACAATCAAGTGATGTTATATACTATAGGATTGCTGACTGTTTCTTCTAATATTTTGAAGCAGATCATTGTCAAATTGGGAGTAATACCTTTTCCCACTCAACAAACATTTGTATGTAATGATTAACATTATTTCATGCCGTTTCTGGTTTTCAACTGTTTTGTGTACACTGATGCATAACAAACTGAGAGTGTGATAGGTACCTTTTGGGTAATTGAAAGTGTTTTAGTATCTTTGACATGATGAAAAGGAGGATTTGGTCCATTGGGCATGGATGGAGTATTTGCCGTTACATCTGATCTTGGTGCCTATGTGAGAAAAGTCATGATTTAAGTCCTATACAACTGGCTTAGCATGTATCAGACTCAAAAACTGTGACAATAATCTTGAAAGATAGTTTGCCTACTACCCCAAAACTAATCAACTTTATCAGAGCCAAAGCCTTGAAACACTAACTTTTCAACAGGTTTTCTTAAAAAAAGTAGAAACAGAGTAAGAAATTCTTAGTAATGCTGAAGAGTGTAGGTTGCCAAATGCTCACGCTCTAAAGCACTGCCTACGAGAAAAAAAAAAAGCGTACTCAGAGCAGTTTGACGAGGAGGAGTTTTTGACTTGATTTGAGAGATTTTTTTTTGGATATGTCTGAATGAGGTAGAACTTTCAGTATGAGGTTCTGCAGTCAGCTTCATGGATGCAGACGAAAATCACAAGTTTATTTGACCAACTTCCATGTTAATCTTGTAGTGCTTTAGGATGTGCTTCTGCAGATTGAATTTCAGAGTGACGGTATCTTGTAAATTCATTTGGTGGCAAAAATATGCAGACAGTTGGAAACATGGCAGAATACTTTTTAAAGCTAATTTTGCTTTAGATGACCTAAATATGTAAAAGGTATTCGTAATCCTTTCCTTGATGACACAGATATCTGATTGTTGCCAAAAATAACCTCCTATCTTACAAGATAAGAATGAATATAGATTCAGCTCAAAATCTTATAGTGAATTCTGTTGTTGACATAAGGTTACTCTCCCAAAGAATATTCCATAAGTTCTAAGTACATTTACTACCAGTTTCATAGCTAGTAGAGTCAGGATTTGGGGGCATTTGTTGCCATAAATTCAGGAAGCTTTATATGTATAATTCTGTGTTGAAGATCACTGCATAATTTGAACATTTTGAGTATTCAAGTCACATAAGACTTATTTGAATTTACCTTTGTATCAAATTTTCTTTGTTTTTCTATTTTTAAAAAGGAAGTAACTACTAGTTTTTATATTAAAGAAGAACTGGTTCTTTTTGAAATATTGCCTTGTGTTTTATCAGTGAAAGAGTTGTCAGTTTCCAAACCAATGAAATATTTAATCTGTATAATGTGTAAAGTTGGTGTTTATATACAGTTTTGTGGGAAGGAATGGGTCCATTATTTTTACAAGGTTGCTTTGCTCTCACTGACTTTTCCTTACAGATGACATAGATTTTTAATTTTAGTTTAATTCTCATTGGGATAAATGTTGTACGGCCAGTTGAATGCTTTTTTTCTATACAGTGCAAACTTCTGGGATTCTCCCTAACCCATTACCAAGACACTTCAGTTGGCTATAGATTGCTCTGGTTGAAACATAATCTAGTACAAGCATTCAAAATTCATTATCTCTTACTATAAGTACTGTTGCCCACTCAGGAGATTATTCATGTACTTTGTGTCATTGTTTTCCCTCTGCTTTTCCCAGTTCATACTGATTTTGCAATATATACTTTATCATGAAAACACTGCCTCTTAATTAAAAATATCTTCTTTTTTCTATTTTATAATTTGTTCCTTCAGAAACCATTTTCATTCATGAGCTATTTAGAAAAAGAACTAATTATTTTTGATAAGAATAGCCTTGGTCTCATAATTTAGATTGCTCATATATCTTTTTTCTCAAGCCCACTCAGGAGATTATTCATGTACTTTGTGTCATTGTTTTCCCTCTGCTTTTCCCAGTTCATACTGATTTTGCAATATATACTTTATCATGAAAACACTGCCTCTTAATTAAAAATATCTTCTTTTTTCTATTTTATAATTTGTTCCTTCAGAAACCATTTTCATTCATGAGCTATTTAGAAAAAGAACTAATTATTTTTGATAAGAATAGCCTTGGTCTCATAATTTAGATTGCTCATATATCTTTTTTCTCAACTATAAAATTTTGAAGTGATTTCTTTGATTCATGGCAGGTCATCTATGATACCATAGTTTTATATTTCTAAAAATAGTCCTAACAAAGGAAAGTCATGAAATTTGAAGGAACATTAAATATGATCAACACACACACATTACAAACATAAACATGAAAATTGGCTTTAGGCTCTTTTAGAAAAGAAGAAAAAGCTTAAATTTTGTATATAGCATAAAACTTAGAAATTAAAAAAAAAGAACTTGCATTTTCTTTCCCTTTCTCTCCCTTGCCCCCAGTATCAGCTACTGGCCTTGAATACAGTTAGACTGAAAATTTGATGACTTAAATAGCATGGCGGATTCTTTTCTCTGATGTTATGATCCAAATAGGCAGATCTGGATTAATATATTAGTTTTATGATGCGGGAGCTCAGGCTTCTGTAATCATGTTGCTTTTCCCTTTTTACAAAGTTTTAATCTCATGGTCATGGTTACGCTCCCCTTTTTGGCAGCAGGAAAGGTGCCTCAGAAGAGAAGGTGAAGCACATGTGCATGGTCTTTGAGACCGTCACACTAGTGTCGTGTGCACCACTTCAGCTGGCATCCCATTGTCCAAACCAAGCCACGTGGCTTCACCTAGCACAAAGGAATCTGTGAAGTGTGCTCTTCAGCTGTGTCCCATGCCCAGAAGTTTTCATTACTGTGTACAAAAAGGGAAGGTGGATGTTGAGGGACAGTTAGGGATCTCTGCATGTTAATGTTTAGGAGAGATTGAACTGTCATTTAGAAGGATTCACTTTTATTGTTACAGGAGTCTTTCTCTAGTATTTTCATTGCAAATAATGTTTCAGTAGTTTAAAAAATGTTGCAAAACATACAGTAAGGTATGTATGTACCATAAGGTTAGTTTGTATCTTCCTATATGTGATAACTTTTCTTTTTTAACTGGAAAATTAAAATATACATTTTTTACATTCTAAGTTGTACATTCTAAGTTAAAAGGACCTCCCTACATTTATTTAACTTACATTACTCAGGTATGTAAAAATGAAGTAAAAAAAGTTATCCCAAAGTAGTCAAAGTTGTTTTTTAAAGACAGCAGCCCCAAATCCTGTATTATTGCCATGTGTCCCTGTGGTTTGGGGAACTTTGAAATCAAAAGGATATTTCCAGATGAAATATCAGAACTGGAGCATTTGTTATGGTACTCTGCCAAGGACTTTGTCAAAAATAGTAATGATTTTCAGGTTTACGGGAGTATGGGTTGCAAATGTGTTGCTTGAATGCCTCAAAAAGAAATTGTAGTACTTATTTCCATGATAAAAGTATTTGTATACATCTGCCATTTTTTTTTAATTAAACACTTTATAATTCTTGACCTTTTGGAATGTGGGAACTAAATGAGTTATGTAAGTGGTGCAGAAATCCTGTTCAAAGTATATGTTTTGTAGTTAAACCATACAAAAGACTTCAAAATATTACTTTAAAAATTATTAATTTTTAGTTATACAGTTTTGTCTTTGAGAACTCATTCTTTTTTTGTTTCTAATTGCTCTGCTTCAATTTAAAATGTTTTCTTCTTTTATAAGAAACATCTCAAAGTCATTATATTTTAATTTTTTCAATTATTCTAGGATTTTTCAGAAAAAAAAAAAACAAACAAAAACCAACAACAGCTCAGTAAAACCAAGAGTCTGAAGTAGCATGTGAAAACTGTGCTCCAAGAGAACTTTTGAATATTAATAATGTTCAGTTCAGTCGCACAGTAGTGTCCGACTCTTTGCGACCCCATGAATCGCAGCACGCCAGGCCTCCCTGTTCATCACCATCTCCCAGAGTTCACTCCGACTCACGTCCATCGAGTCCGTGATGCCATCCAGCCATCTGATCCTGTCGTCCCCTTCTCCTCCTGCCCCCAATCCCTCCCAGCATCAGAGTCTTTTCCAATGAGTCAATTCTTCGCATGAGGTGGCCAAAGTAATGGAGTTTCAGCTTTAGCATCATTCCTTTCCAAGAAATCCCAGGGCTGATCTCCTTCAGAATGGACTGGTTGGATCTCCTTGCCGTCCAAGGGACTCTCAAGAGTCTTCTCCAACAACACAGTTCAAAAGCATCAATTCTTCAGTGCTCAGCCTTCTTCACAGTCCCAACTCTCACATCCATACATGACCACAGGAAAAACCATCGCCTTGACTAGACGGACCTTAGTTGGCAAAGTAATGTCTTTACTTTTGAATATACTGTCTAGGTTGATCATAACTTTTCTCCCAAGGAGTAAGCGTCTTTTAATTTCATGACCGGATGCAATTTTCTTCGTTTTCTGAATGTTGAGCTTTAAGCCAACATTTTCGGTTTCCTCTTTCACTTTTATCAAGAGGCTCTTTAGTTCTTCTTCACTTTCTGCCATAAGGGTGGTGTCATCTGCGTATCTGAGGTTATTGATATTTCTCCCGGCAATCTTGATTCCAGCTTGTGTTTCTTCCAGTCCAGTGTTTCTCATGATGTACTCTGCACAGAAGTTAAATAAGCAAGGTGACAATATATAGCCTTGACGTACTCCTTTTCCTTTGGAACCGGTCTGTTGTTCCATTTCTTTTTTTGTTGTTGTTGTTCCATTTCTAGTTCTAACTGTTGCTTACAGATTTCTCAAGAGACAGGTTAGGTGGTCTGGCATTCCCATCTCTTGAAGCATATAAGTTAAATAAGCAGGGTGACAATATATAGCCTTGATGTACTCCTTTTCCTATTTGGAACCAGTCTGTTGTTCCATGTCCAGTTCTAACTGTTGCTTCCTGACCTGCATACAGATTTCTCAAGAGGCAGGTCAGGTGGTCTGGTATTCCCATCTCTTTCAGAATTGCCCACAGTTTATTGTGATCCACACAGTCAAAGGCTTTGGCATAGTCAATAAAGCAGAAATAGATGTTTTTCTGGAACTTTCTTGCTTTTTCCATGATCCAGTGGATGTTGGCAATTTGATCTCTGGTTCCTCTGCCTTTTCTAAAACCAGCTTGAACATCAGGAAGTTCACAGTTCACGTATTGCTGAAGCCTGGCTTGGAGAATTTTGAGCATTACTTTACTAGCATGTGAGATGAGGTGTATGTGAGAATAGGTGTATGACCATACTCCTATTAATAATTGTCCACTGTTAACTACCTAGGCTTAAAAGCATATGAATCATGGGTTTAAGATATATAAATCATGGGTTAACTTTGATTGTACTTTTTTTTTCCTTTGTTCAGACTAGTTTCAGAAAATTTGGGGAGGTGGGTTTGGGCATGTACCCTTAGGGTATATAAGGTTGTCACAAAAATTGGTCAAGGTCCTTGGCTAAGAAGAGACTCTGCCTTGGGCCTGCCAGTGTAATAAACTGTATTCCAGTATCTGCATTGTCCTTCTGAATGAGTTTTTTTCCTGGAATGCGTGGCTACAACACTAATTTTCCTCAAACTTAGTTTCCTCATTTATAAATAGGCTATTAAGCACTTACTTTGTGATGTTGTCAGATTGTATAAACTGTAGATGAGAACATGTATGTAAAGTCCTCAGCAAGAACTGAAAGTGTTAGTTGCTCAGCTGTGTCTGACTCTTTGCGATCCCCTGGACTGCAGCCCACCAGGCTACTCTGTCCATGGAATTCTCCAGGCAAGAATACTGGCGTGAGTAGCAATGCCCTCTTCAGGGGATCTTCTGGACCCAGGGATCGAACCTGGGTCTCTCACATTGCGGGCAGAGCCTTTACCATCTGAGCCACTGAGGAGGCCCTTTTAGATATGGGAAGTGCCAAAGCAGAATAGAGAAAAGCTGTTTAGAGAATAAACAGTGAATGGAACCGCTCCAGGCTTGTGTTATCAGCCTGATTGAAATCGGGGGATCTGATAACGGAAAGGTAAGAATATTTCCCAGGGCTCTGGGGCAGAACAAGAAGGTATATAAATTCTCTCTTTCCAGAGATGCATAAAGGCAACACAATGGACTGTTCTTTAGGAAACACTGAAGGAAAAGAATCTTCAGGAATCCATCCACTCCAGGGGGCACTGACCGCCCCAGGGGGTCAGGAAATGGCTCCCTGAATGGCCTTCTCAGCCTTGCCTGGGACGGCAGGCTTGAGGATTACATTAAATTCTTCAAGTCAGCCTGCAGCTTGGCAAAAAGCCTTCCCTCCTGGGTAGCTGAATAATTTTTAGATGATCCAGCTGGCACATTGCGGAAACATGCTAATGAGTCAGGAATGATCCTCTCAGGCTCCCCCACACCCCGCTTGCTACAGGGGAGAGAATCTTCTGGGAAGCCAGTGAAAGATTTATGAGATTAATCCCGGAAATGCTTTTTCTTCCCCATCCATTGTTCTCAGCGGGGGTGCCAGGGGTGGTGGGTTTGGGGTGTGAGGGGGGCGGAGAGGGCAAATTAGAAGGGGACAAAGCCAGGACTCCTGCCTTTAAGAGAGCTGGAGAAAAGAGAGCTAATGAGAACTCCCTGACAATGAAATACACAGGATCCTTTTCGGAAATGTCCCTGACTGCGCAGCAGAGCTTCAGGGATAATTTGGGGAGGGAAGGAGGTGGGGGGGGACTAGGGGCCCTGGGGAAAGGGAAGCTCACTCCAGCTTTGCTGGTAGGGGTCTGATAAATTAGATCCTCTGTTCTCACACCGAAAAAGGAGGAGTGGGGGAGGGAGGGCGTTAGAAGGATGGGAGGCAGAGGAAGAGGAGGACGGAGCATCCTGCTTGAGCCCTTCAGTGTCTCCCGTTGCCCAGGGAAGCCCCCTTTCCACTCCCTACACGTTGCTGCCTCTATGTTACCTCGTGGGCTGGAGAGCTGTCTGGTCCTTCTTAGAACTCAAGGCTCCTTTAGAGAAAATGGAGGGGATGGAAGTTCAGTCACTGGGAGAACCCTTGTAAGAGGATGTGGCTCTTTGGCAACAAACGTTCTTACGTGCTTTCCATGGATTTCTTGAAACACCAAATGGCCAAACAGAGAAACAAGATTGCATCACTTCGGTTTTGTTTGGGTCAGGCAGAGGCAGGGGAGACAGACGCCAGACATGCTTTAGCTTGAGGGATTATTCCAAAGGCCGTGAGCATGCTACAACTTTTAGGCTTCTTCTTCAAGAAACTGTTTTTAGTTGTAAAGACAACTAGGTCGTTAGAATTTCACTTCTTATGTCTTTCCCCAACTAGAAATAGCCAACACTGGAGGAGGCATCAGGCAGTGTGGTGCCCAACCGGGAGTAATCAAGAGGTGGACAAGCCACAGGGCAGGCCCTTGATTTACAAGGACTCCACTCAGCATCACTTTTCCTTCTTGTTTCAGGCACCGTCCCTCCAGTGTGGAGAGGCCTCCTGGAAGCTGGGCGAGTGTGCAGGGGGCTAACTTTCAGTCTGACTGCGGCCTGGTGGGCTCACAGGTTGTCTTCTCCCCTCATGCTACCTCCACCCACAGCTTTCCAAACACAGGAGTATTGTTTCGCTAGTAAAACTGAATTTTTAAATAATTTGCTGTAACTACTGATAGCCTTGCTAGCAGAAAGGGTGTTCACACTATTTCCATTCTAGAAATTTCCAAGTGGTCTCCAAAGGTCTCAGAAGTCAGACTTTTACTTTTGCTAATTAAAGGAGATTGCCTGGATGAGTCCACCATATCATTAACATTTGTATTTTCAGTATGTCTTTTATTTGTTTTTTTCTGTCTTGTTGTTCAGTCACTCAGTCGTGGCTGACTCTGTGACCCTGTTAGGAAACCTTCCACCCTGGCCAGGTACCATAGTAACCGTTCGCATAAATTGTTTTATGACAGGAGGTCCTGGTAGGGAACACAGAACCAATAAGCCTCCACCAACTGGAAGAGTTCAGGATAGGTCTGACCACCTCCCAGAATCCTTCTCTCTGGCATCCACCTTGGTTGAACAAGGCGTGAACCACCAGGAAGGACTCTGAGTCAGAATGATTGGCTAAAGGCCACTCGGGAACTAATCCCACCACCATAAAACCCGAAACTGGAAGCCATGTGGAAGAGCTGTTCTGGGTTCCCTTACCCTACTGCTCTCTACCCTTTCCCAATAAAGTCTCTTGCTTTGTCAGCAGACGTGTCTCCTCTGACAATTCATTTCTGAGTGTTAGACAAGAGGCCAGTTTCGGGCCCTGGAAGTGGTCTCCTTTCCTACAACAACCTCATGAACTGTAACACGCCAGGCTTCCCTGCCCTTCACTATCTCCTGGAGTTTGCTCAAACTCATGTCCATTGAGTCAGTGATGCCATCTAACCATCACATCTTCTGCCACACCCTTCTTTTGGCTTCAATCTTTCCCAGCATCAGGGTCTTTTCCAACGATTTGGGTCTTTTCCAATGATTTGGCTCTTTGCATCAGGTGTCCAGAGTACTGGAGCTTCAGCTTCAGCATCAGTCCTTCCAATGAATATTCAGGACTGATTTCCTTTAGGATTGACTGGTTGATCTCCTTGCTGTCCAAAGGACTCTCAAGAGTCTTCTCTCACACCACAGTTTGAAAGCATCAGTTCTTCAGCTCTCAGCCTTTTTTATGGTCCAACTCTCACATCCATATATAGACTACTAGGAAAACCATCACTTTGACTATATAGACCTTTGTTGGCAAAGTGATGTCTCTGGTTTTTAATATGCTGTCTAGGTTTGTCATAGCTTTTCTTCCAAGGAGCAATCATCTTTTAATTTTGTGACTGCACTCACCATCTGCATTGATTTTGTAGCCCAAGAAAATAAAGTCTGTCACTGTTTCCGTTTTACCCCCATCTATTTGCCATGAAGTGATGGGACTGGATGCTATGATCTTGGTTTTTTGAGTGTTGAGTTTCAGGCCACCATTTTCACTCTCCTCTTTCACTTTCATCAAGAGGCTTTTTAGTTCTTCTTTGTTTTCTGCCATTAGAATGGTATTATCTGCACATCAGAGGTTGTTGTTATTTGTCTTGGCAATCTTGATTCCAGCTTGTGAATCATTCAGCCCAGAATTTCGTGTGATGTACTCTGCACAAAAATAAGTAGGGTGACAATATATAGCCTTAACATACTCCTTTCCCAATTTTGAACCAGTCCATTATTTCATATCCATTCTAATTGTTGCTTCTTGACCTGCATATAGTTTCTCAGGAGACAGGTACAGTGGTATGGTATTCCCATCTCTTTAAGAATTTTCTACAGTTTATTGTGATCCATACAGTCAAAGGCTGTAGCGTGGTCAGTGAAGCAGAAGTAGATTCCCTTGCTTTTTCTATGATCCAATGGATGTTGGCAATTTGATCTAGTTCCTCTGCCTTTTCTCAATCCAGCTTGTACATCTGGAAGTTCTCAGTTCACATACTGTTAAAGCCTTGCTTGGAGAATTTTGAGCATTACCTTGCTAGCATGTAAAATGAGCACAAGTGTATGGTAGTTTGAACATTCTTTGGAATTGCTTTTCTTTGGGATTGGAATGAAAACTAACATTTTCCAGTCCTGTGGCCACTGCTGAGTGTTCCAAATTTGCTGGCATATTGAGTGCAGCTCTTTAATAGTATCGTCTTTTTTCTGTCTTAAAGCTTTTAAATGCTAATCACCTTAAAATTTGTATAGTGGCTGTTTTCAATACTTAAGTTCTATAAAATATTGGACCTTCCCATTAATGCAAAATCTAGGACGGTATGTGTGTGTGTGTGTGTGTGTGTGTGTGTGTGTGTGTGTGTTGTATTTGTTGGGCGAGGGGATGTAGGTTCAAGTATAGCTAAGAAAACTCCAACTTGACTATAGGCTTGAAGTCCTGAACATATGGTCTAGATGTTGGGGACAGTGCTAATTCTGAATATTTAGACCTGCGGTCAGACTAAGTATTTTGGTTGAGAAATTGAAGACTGCTCAGAGAAATAAGCTGGTGGTTCATGATAGTCCTAGTTTGCATTTTCTAGTTTGCTTGTATGTAGCATAGACCTTGGGCAGTCCTCCAGATCACCAGTATCTGAAATACCTGTAAAAGATTATGAAATATGTCGAGTCATCCCATGTTAGGTCTATTTCCAGTTTCTTGATACTGGATTCAACCGGAGTCTAAACTTTATTTAATAAACTACCTCTGTCTACCTGGCCAGTCCCTAGATGAACACCTGTGATTAATTCAGGGGAAATTCAATTTAACAAGTTCTCACTGTCTGCTGGGTATGCCTCTGGTCCCTGGCACACAGATATGCATAACACAATCTCTGAAGTATTATGTTACAGCGAAATACTTTTTCTTTCAAAACCAGAAAGAATAATAATAAACTTTTGATAATGGTTCTTTCCACACTCTGTTGCCTTATCTTTTGGAGGAAGATCGAAATGAGTTACCATATGAGAGGTGGAGCCAAAGGGCACAGGTTCAAGATTTGGTTGTGAGAACAAAACTTTTAATTAGGGCTTTTGATTTCTTCTCATGAGATATGCAAGATATTCCAAGCCTTATCAACACTTGGGAAAACCCAGTGGAGTGATTTTTTTTTTTTTAACAACCCCATGTTCCTTGCTAACAGGAAACAGAAAAAGAGTGATTTAAAAAAAAAAAATAGAACTAGGTCTGCTGTGAATTAGAATGACACCACTGATGCATTTCACAAGGGCTGCTAAACGGTTTCAGATATAAATTACTTTCAGTGTTCTTCATCCACTGCCCCCCTTGTCCTGAACAGGAGCTTCTGCACTTAAAGCTGATTCCAGAAAACAACAACAAAAACCACTGTATTTACCAACACTGTTGATCCAGCCAATCCCTCTGGCCTCTGTGTTTTGAATTAATGTGGCATTTGTTTGAGTCTGAGGTAGGCTGAGAAGCAGAGGTTCAGACCACCCACTTTGAGGATCTCAAAAAAGTGCTGGAGTAACACTGAACTGGAGCACTTAACGCAAGCTCATGGGTTTGAGAAGAGGTGACCTTGACTCCATCAGAAAGTACTTTGCAAATATCTTCTTGTGAGTGTCCTCTAGTGCATAAGACTTAGCCTGGGACCCCTGGTGCCCACACCTCCTTTTGGGAAGGGCCTCTTTTCAGTTTCCTGGCTTTTCAGCAGACACAAATTTTCATGTAAAAAAAAAAAAGCTCAGAATGCCCAACATTCTCTCATCAATTGCCTATTTTATCTCACTACTAGGAAAACTCTTAAATCAAGGATGCCCAACATTCTCTGGTGAGAAGCTGGTTTGCAAAATCATAGAGTCATAGATGATTCAACCTGAATCCTGGTTTGAATTCTTTTATTTTATTGGTGGGGCAGCCACAGTCCAGAGAGGTGGGAGAACTTGACTAAAGTAACAGTGCTTCTGTTCATTTACTCATTTATTCACGTATCAAGTAATCTTCAAACATCTGCTGCGTTAGACATGGTGTTGAGCACAGTATATACCATCATGAATAAGACAGAAAGGATCTCATCCTTAAGAAGTTTGCAGGATGAGAAGATGATAAGAAAATAAACCTTACAAATGGTGATGTGTTTCATGAAATTAATGAACTGGTTAGGGATCTGTCTGCAAGGAAAGTGAAGGGAGGTGCTGTTTCAGGGAGGGGAGCTGGGGTGTGTGGCAGGTGCATTGTTGATAGAGGGAAGTTAAGGTAAAGAACTGAAGACAGCTGCAGCCCATTCCTGGTTCTCAGGCAGGAGTCCCCTTCAGTTTCCATGTGGGCATCAGCAGAGTATCGGTGTTGTACTGGTAGATCTTTAGGGACCAGTTGCCTTATGATTAGATACACTGTTTCAGAGATCCTTGGCTTCTCTTTTTTCATCTGTTGTCACAGAGGTGAAAGACTAAAGCGGGTGAGATTTTTTTGTAAAACACATATTCCACTACATCCTGGTATGGAGAAGGGATGCAGTGGGCACAGCAAGAGGCTCACTGAGTTGTAACAGCAGAGTTTATCCACTGCTCACTCCTGAGAATAAAGTACTCACAAGGATAACTCAACATAGCCCAACCCTCGTTGCTGCTCCTCAGCTAGAGAGAGCCTTCCTTTCCACTGAGCTCCGGGTCTCTGTGATAGAACTTAGGACTCTTTAGTTGTATGTGCACACCTGCCCTCTGTAATGTCTTATAAGGATATTTGTTCCTTGAGCTAAGATGGTGTTGAATTCATCATCCTCCAGCAAACCCAACCCCCAGCCTATTGCCAGCTCATAAGAATTGCTTAATGAATATTTGTTGAATGAATCTTATAGAAGGACTTAAAGAAAAACTTTAGGGAGAAGAGCTGTTAGGAAAGCAATGCTGTTTCTTTTTTCTTTTTGGTTTTTGCCCAGTGGTTGGTATAGGAAGCCCATAGTTATTATTGTTACTACCAATCACAAACAATGACTATCCTAGGATCGTTGATTGTTTAATTCTCTGATGAAGCCATTGGCTTAGTGACAAGACAATCAGTAAGGACAGAGAACCAAACCCTGAGCTGTTGAATAGAACCCACAGCAGAGCATTGTTGCATCATTCAGCTGGGATGTGAAGTCATGTCTGTTCCCAGTGCTGGGAGGGCTGTTTCTGTCCCAGCTCAGACACTGACACAGACCCGGCTTCCTGTCTCCTGACCCTCACTCTCCAGGCTGCAGGCCAGTCCCACTGGAGGCAGCTGGATGGACAGACCCATCAGGAAGTACATACAGTCCCATGAGGTTCTCACAAGTAGAGGTCAACATTGTATCTGCCCTGGAAAATCTGGGGGAAAGGACACTCTCTATCAGTGCAAGCCTTCCCTCTATCTCTGCTCTGGCCCTTCTCACAAGCAAAGGACCAGAATAGCACAAGGAAATTCCAAACTCAGTTGTTCTAGGGCCAGGTACCCACCTGGAAGCCCATATAAATCTCAGGGTAGGTTCCGATTTCTGCTGAAGCAAGCGACTTCTGCTGAATGATGGTAGTGAGATGATACAGAAAATAAAGGGGGCTGGGAGAAGAGCCCAGGGCCAGAGGGTAGGTCCTTCCGGCTGTATGACCCCCTCCATAGTCACATTCCTTTCACGCCTTTGAAAAACATTCTTTTTTTTTTTTAGTGGCGAGAGAAGGGTTCAAAAACTCCAGAATCTGAAGTGACAGTGTGAAGTTATTGCAGGTCAGAGGTGGGAGATGAAAATACAGATAATGAAAGGATTACTGTCAGCAATTTGCTGACTGATGCTCTGCTTCAGGTCAACACACAAGCCAAAGCCAGGGAAAGAGGGCCACAGTGAGCTGGGTGTCTGGGCCAGATGCCAAGAGACGTCTGTTGTTTAATGGAGGCTTCCTGTTCTCTTGCGGAAGACCTCAGGAAAGGCCACCTGCCCTCCCGATTCGTTGACATTGTACTGCCTGGTTTCCTCTGGGTTTAAGACCCTGTTATTACTGTCAGATGAAGAGAGAAAGACCATTATATTTCCTAGTTCTTTCTTTTCTCTTTATCCTTACCTAAAACATAAGAAGAAAGAAAGAAAAAGAAATCCAAGTTAAAAGGGCCCAGCACTTCGGATGAGTGGTAAGAGCCAAACCTCTACAGTTGAAAAGAAACGCTACAGGTTGTTGTGTGGGGGACTGGAATCACCAAGGGGCCAATTAACTCCTTGTTTGGGGGATTAGCCATTCTGGTACTTGCAGATTGTTTCTTAAACAGTAGTGTTTGGAGTCCACACCGTAGGAGTAAGCGAAGTGTTGATAAAAGGGCTTGCAGAACAAATCAAGTGTCCTAACGCCAATTGCATGTGGGGCTTCAGTCTTTGGGTTAATAACTTGGCACTACATTCATGGCTAGAGCAATCTAAGACTCACAAAAGACAGCTTTTAAAGAAAAAGCTCTTTTCTTAGAAGCACTAGCCAACAGTCGACAGTCTGTTCTCCGAAGGTTGTTTCATTAGCGTTCTGGTTGCCACCAACCATACAGTTCTCCCAGGGGCCCGCATCTCCCAGACTTGTAGCTTGTGTATGCCAACTGGCTTTGGGCTGTATCAGAGAGATTTCAGGTTGGGAACCAAACCTTTTCTCTTGTTCTTGGTTGCCGCCCACTTGTGTTTTAAATTGCCTTGTGCAATTGCCAAGGTTATTTACAAGGAGAGGAGCTCTATCGCATTTTCTTTACCCACCCTTTGCTGTATTAGTTTGGTAAGTTGCTTTCTAGGGAATAAGTTTTGCAGCTGGGAGGGTGGAGATCTGATTCTGGGGAGCAATTTGGTGTAGCTTTCAAAATACGCTCACAGCCCTCATGCTAATGAAACAGTCCCCAAACAGAAACCATCCTGGGTCTTTCACTATTCTGCACATTCCCATAGTCATCTCTTAGGAAATAAGGTGGGGAGTGGGAGGCTCTTCTTTCAGAGAATGCATAAAAATGAAATTAATCATAGGCCCACATCCTCATTTCTTGAACTCATAGAGCCAAAGAACAGTCGAATTGGCAGGGATTAATCTGATCTCGTTTTATAGATGAGAAATTGAGGTCCAGAGAGGAAGAGTAATTTCCATCCCCTCTCAACCACCTCCCTTACCCTTGGTCTCCCCACTGCTAGTCTCGAAGCTAGTTACCAGCAGACTGGGATAGAAACCAGATTTTTTGCTTTTTAGACTAGATTTAACTCATTAGTTAGAATTGTCATAGCTCCAACCTAGATCACTCCTAGGCTGGGCTGCTCAATTTTAATTTTTGGTGTTATTTCCTCAGGGCTGTCTGGCTAAATTAATTTTACTCAGTCAAAATTTTAGAAATTAGGGTCTTTCTAACACCTATATCAGAACTGTCTGTTAAAAATGCAACCTTCAGACTCTCCCAACCTTCAGAATCAGAATCTCTTGAAGAGAGTATATCCAGAATCTGTATTTTATTTTATTTTTTTTGCACTTTATTTTTATTTATTTTTTTTACAGTACTGTATTAGTTTTGCCATACATTGACATGAATCCACCACAGGTGTACATGAGCTCCCAATCCTGAATCCCCCTCCCACCTCCCACCCCTTATCATCTCTCTGGATCTTTCTCAAGCACCAGCTCCAAGCATCCTGTATTCTGTATCAAACATAGACTGGTGCTTCATTTCTTACACGATAGTATACACGTTTCATTGCCATTCTCCCAAATCATCCCACCCTCTCCCTCTCCCTCAGAGGCCAAAAGTCCATTCTATACATCTGTGTCTCTTTTGTTGTCTCACATACAGGGTCATCATTACTATCTTTCTAAATTCCATATATATATGTCAGTATACTATATTAATGTTTTTCTTTCTGGCTTACTTCACTCTGTATAATCGGCTCCAGTTTCATCCATCTCATTAGAACTGAATCTGTATTTTAATAATCTTCCCTGAAAGAGTCTTCTATACTTGTGAACTACTTTACCTGACCCAAAGTCAAGTTCATGTATTTTATTGATTTACAATGCTTTCTTAAAAGAAAAAATCATGAAACTTTATCAAACTTGGAAGCTTCTGTACAGGAAAAAAATTAACAAAATAAAAAAGGCAGGCAAATTACAGAATAGGAGAAACATTTTGCAAACCACATGTTGGATAAGAGGTTAGTATCCCAAATATATAAAAACTCAATTCAATTTGAAAAGAAAACACACAAATTAAGAAATGCATGGAGGAGTTAAAGACTTACATTCAGTCACTCTTTAAACGAAATGCCTCAATCCGGTCTCCAACCCTCTAAGCCATATTTGCTTTCCGGCAGTGTGGAGGAGTTATCTTGCCATTAGAGCCTGCCAAGCTCACAGCTTTAGTGAATTACTGCATTTTTCCTGATTCCTAGTGCACAGATATTTTTAATGTGTGTATGTATGTACTCATCCTTCCCTGGTGGCTCAGTGGTAAAGAATCCACCTGCCAATGCAGGAGACGCCAGAGACGCAGGTTCAATCCTTGGATCAGGAAGGTCCCCTGGAGAAGGGAATGGCTACCCACTGCAGTATGGCTTACTTCACTCTGTATAATCGGCTCCAGTTTCATCCATCTCATTAGAACTGAATCTGTATTTTAATAATCTTCCCTGAAAGAGTCTTCTATACTTGTGAACTACTTTACCTGACCCAAAGTCAAGTTCATGTATTTTATTGATTTACAATGCTTTCTTAAAAGAAAAAATCATGAAACTTTATCAAACTTGGAAGCTTCTGTACAGGAAAAAAATTAACAAAATAAAAAAGGCAGGCAAATTACAGAATAGGAGAAACATTTTGCAAACCACATGTTGGATAAGAGGTTAGTATCCCAAATATATAAAAACTCAATTCAATTTGAAAAGAAAACACACAAATTAAGAAATGCATGGAGGAGTTAAAGACTTACATTCAGTCACTCTTTAAACGAAATGCCTCAATCCGGTCTCCAACCCTCTAAGCCATATTTGCTTTCCGGCAGTGTGGAGGAGTTATCTTGCCATTAGAGCCTGCCAAGCTCACAGCTTTAGTGAATTACTGCATTTTTCCTGATTCCTAGTGCACAGATATTTTTAATGTGTGTATGTATGTACTCATCCTTCCCTGGTGGCTCAGTGGTAAAGAATCCACCTGCCAATGCAGGAGCGCCAGAGACGCAGGTTCAATCCTTGGATCAGGAAGGTCCCCTGGAGAAGGGAATGGCTACCCACTGCAGTTTTCTTACCTGGACAATTCCATGGACAGAGGAGCCTAGCAGGCTATAGTCCATGGGGTTGCAAAGAGTCAGACGTGACTTAGCGACTTAAAAACAATAACAAATGTTTATGCTCAAGCTTTACTTCTTCCCTTACTGTTTTGTAAATTTAGCCTTTTAAAATATGTTATCTATAATTCCTAAGAGTTTAGAGTAGAAGGAATGACTTCAAAGCATAAGCTTAAAATTCTGTCCTGAGATTAAGACTCTGGCTCTGAATGAGAATAGCAAGAGTTCTCCCGATGCTTTCTTTGGAACGTCTTCCATTCCTGCTACGCTTAGATTGATGTTGTCCTTTGTTTCCCCTATAACAAGAGTTATTCACCTAATATGGCTCAGTGCCTGACAAAGCCCTCTCAATATAGATGAATTCTCTCTTAATTGACTTTATTAAGCCCATCAGTGATTCACTTAGCAAGCACTTTTGTAATAAATTTGCAATATCCTCTAAAGAAGTGGATCTGGAGGACAGCCAGACTAATTTAGGAGGAACATGGTTTAAGAATGAGTGAATCATTCTCAAAAGCACACAAGATGGCTATAGAAGTGTATTAGTCTGTTTCTTTCCACAGATGAAACTGAGATCCTTTGCAGATAATGAAACAAACAGAAAATTCCTACAGATTAAGAATCTCAAGCAAGTTTTCAATGAGTTTATTTGCTTTATCTTGGAGAGACTAGTCATGAGAGGGTGCTGAATTCTATCAGTGAAGAATCAGAGGTGAGAGGGGATTTGGTTCTAGAATCCCCTTAGCACTGCAGTATGCAAATCAGGAAAGAGCTTCAAGACACAGGAACTATGCAAGAATGTCTTAGGGATTCCCAGAGAAACCTCAATTTCCCTCATTAAGAATGAAGGTCCCCTGGAGAAGGAAATGGCAATCCACTCCAGTATTCTTGCCTGGAGAATCCCATGGACAGAGATGCCTAGTAGGTTACAGTCCACGGAGTCGCAAAGAGTCGGACACGACTGAACGACTTCACCTCACCTCACCTCAAGAATGGCTTAGTAAAGCAGTCCAAAAAATCATTTTTGGCAGATCACTATTTTTAAATTTGAAACTCATCTACATTTTTTTCCATCATTACCCTGAGTGGTTCAGATCCCTTGTCAGTTCAAAAGGGTCCAGTTAACCCATAATTGTGGAGAAGACAAAGAAATTTCAGTTTGATATAAAAACTGTGAGAAGATGTGCAGATGAGGAGCCCTTAACATTGACTCTGAGAGTCAAAGACTTCCTGGAGGAGATAATGGCAGGGCAAAGCCTGGGAGGAAAGGAAAGAAGGCATCGGGCAGCAAGGGGGTGGTAGAAGTGGGTGAATAGTATGTGATGCAGTGTTTCGAGTGTGAAGAAGAGCAGGATTATGATATATATAATTGTTACTTCTCAATTTGACCAGCATCTGCACCCTCTTCCTAATATCAGGTTGATTTCCTTTGGAACCGAACTTCTTCTTTTACCTCTTCCCTATTGGGATATTAGCGGCAGGAGAAAATGTACAGGCCTCTCCTTCCTACTGGAGAGCTGAATGAGCTTCATCCTCCCTTATGACTAGTACAACCATGGCCCTGAGTGAAGCTGAGCCATTTGGGTGCTTTCTCCTAGAACCAAAGTTCTCTTGGTCTAGGGCTGGAGAGAAGACTTGGGGATAATTCTCTGCAATTGTGGCTTGCCTTCTAGATGGTTCCCATTAGAATACTACTGCAGTGCTTTCCATTTCCTCCTGAGTCTCCATGGTTCCTACCACTTCTCAAGTGTCAACCTCCATCCTTTCAATAAGGTCTCTCTTGTTTGAACTAAGTGAACGAGTCCATTTTGGGAAGTAGCAAGGAGTTTATCGTGGGTAGGGCACAGCAGATGCTGGGTAGTAGTTGGTAGGGTAGATCAGAAAGTGTCTTAGATGATACACAGAGTCCTTTCAACTTTATTGCCTAGGCATTAGGATCTCTGAATGATTTTAAGCATGAGCAACTTCATGTTGTTTTTGTGGCTGCTCTGTGGTGAATTATCTGGAAAGGGTGTTGGGAGCAGACTGGAAGCAGACAGAGAGAGCTGAGGATGATAGCAGTCCTCTAGGCAAGAAGTCTAGAGGCTTGAGTCTCTAAGACTTGGGTGATTCAGATGAAGGAGGTAAGGGAGAGATGTGAGTTCTTACTGTCAGGTGTGGGGGCTCAGAGGATGTTGGAGTATATTTGTCAGGGTTTCCCAGAGGGGGGAAAAAAACCAGTAGAAGGAATTGGCTCACGTAATTATGGAGGCTGAGAAGTCCCAGTCTGCCATCCTGGAGACCAGGACAGTTGGGGATATAATTTGGTCTGATTCCAAAGTCCTGAGAACTAGGGGAGTCAATGGTGTCATTCCCAGTCTGAGGACTGGAGAGGATGAGATGTGCCAGCTCAATCAGTGAGGCAAGAGAAAAAGGGGACAAATCCCCTCCTTCCTCTATCTTTGTTCTATTTAGGCCCTCAGGGGACTGGACAATGTCCAGCATCTTAGTCTATTTGGGATCCTATGCTGTAGACTTCAGAGAAGGCAATGGCACCCCACTCCAGTACTCTTGCCTGGAAAATCCCATGGATGGAGGTGCCTGGCGGGCTGCAGTCCATGGGGTCACACAGAGTCAGACACGACTGAAACAACTTAGCAGCAGCAGCAGCAGCTATAGACTGGGTGACTTACAACAACAGAAATTTACTTCTCACAGTTCAGGAGGCTGGAAGTTGAAGATAAGGTGCCAGTAATGGTCTGGTTCTGGTGAGCCCTCTTTTGGGACTTAGACCACCAGCTTCTGGCTGTGACCTCAAGTGGTGGAAAGGTGCTAAGGAGCTCCATGGGGTCTCTTCTGTAAGGCCACTAATCCTGTTCATGAGGACTCCACCTTCATGACCTTATCGTCTCCCCAAACACCACCTCCTAATACTACCTTGGGGTTAGAATTTTAACATATGAATTTTGGAGAATACAAATATTTAGACTATGGCACTCACCTACAGCAATCATCTTTATAGAGTCCATTGGGTCAAATACTAATCTCATATGGAAATACCCACACAGACACACCTAGAAATAACATTTAATCTGGGCATCCTCTGGCCGGTCAAGTTGACACAAAATGAACCATCTCAATGGAGCCATCCTAAAGATAAGGAGTAAAAGAAGAGAGGGGTGTGTGTGTATGTGTGTTTGTAAAAGTATATCGAGGGTGGTATTGTAGAGCTCAGTTGTGGCCCTGAGTGTTAACTGAATTAGAAACTCTTCTCCTGCTGCAGCAGCAGGGAGATGACATCCATCTCCTGGTGGTGATGTCTACAAACCTGGTCCAGGTGGGGGTTGCAGCTGGGAGGCCCTGGTGCAGGTCTGAAAGGTGGGCATGGAGCCCAGGGGAGTGAAATGGGTGATGTGTGGGTTGGTGGGAGTTCCAGGAAGTTCAGGTGTGAAAAGCTGTGCCTTCTGCCCGTAACAGTGGAGTTTTCTGGGATCCCTTTCCTTTCCCCTCGGTTGGGCTGTTGTGTTCTCATTCCTTTCTCACACTTGCTGTCACCTGAGGTTACAGTTCTCACTGACCCACTGAGAGGGTCCTGTGATGGTGAGGAGAATGGTGTTGACTTAGAATTAGACTGGGGCCTGCACACAAGGCGTGTGTCCTTCTTGGTGAGAGCAGTAGGGCTGGGAGGGAGAGCTTCTAACATCCTATTAGTAGCGGGTTGACTGGGGTCCAGCTGGTCCCAGGAAGCAGACTGTGCGCCAATGGTTTTCCCACCTTTAAGGCACTCACCCCCCCAAGATTTCCTTACTCTCTGGCAAAGAAGCTTCTGCATCACAAATATCTGAGTTTTGCTGAACAAGCTATTCCAGAAGCAAAGGGACAGATTAGAGTGCAAAGGCTCAGCCTCTGGAAAAAAAGAACAATTCTCTTTTTCTTCTTCCTTGGAAGTGGGAAGAAGTTACTTTCCCTAGAATCAGAGTGCTAAGGGAACTCATCTCTGGTCTTTACCAAGAAATGCTCTGATACCATGAAATTTTGTCAAGTCCGCTTTGGCTTATGGTCTAAGAGAAGCATGAGGTATAAGGTTGTAGTCAGGAAAAGGTGGACCCCAGATATAGTTTTATGAAAATTAGGGTCATACTTTCAGTGTGAGAAACATTTCCCCTAACCTTACTCCTCTTCTGACTCCCCATTCCACAGTTAAGTACATATTATCACTTTTGAGTGATACTTGTTTATCACATATCTTTCCTTAGAGTAAGAACTTCCTGAAGACACGACCTTGATCTTACTCATTTTCCTACTTTCTAGAGCCTGTTCCAGAGACTGGCATTCAACAAGGGGTCAGTCAGTTCTTGTGGATTGTATGTGAATGAGTTTTAGAAACTCTCTTATTTTTTCAAACTTCCTTCTCTTTTTAGGAAGGCTCTCATTTTGATCAGACAATGACAAGCAAAGGGGAGGAGAGTGTATCCAGGGATCTAATGGATCTGATATCTTTATATTACTTAGTCACCTCTCTGATCCCTCCATCTGACGCATAAGAGATATAGGTTCAATACCTGGGTCTAGAAGATCTCCTGGAGGAAGCATGGCAATCCACTTCAAAATTCTTGTCTGGAGAACCCCATGGACAAAGGAACCTGATGGGCTACAGTCCATGGGGTTGCAAAGAGTCAGCACAACTGTGCAACTAAGCACAGCCCAAACTCTTCTCAGGAGTTAAGAAAGAAGCCGTGGTCTGTACGTATACGAGCAAATCCAAGCAGATGGCGAATTCGCAAAAAGAATTCTACTTCTATATAAGACAAAACAGTGAATCTGCCAAGAGACAAAAGAGAGGCGCTGGGAAGGAATGAAGGGGTCTGGGCGCATAATCTGTGAGCAGGCCCGGCCAGAGAGACTGTGCTTCTGTGACTACTTTGATGTTCACCTTTTTTGCTCTATTTCCCTTTCTAATTTCTCCTTAGATTCCAAGTAAAATTCTTTTGAAAAGCCCAGCATGTGTTGGCTAAAGCAAAAGAGGAAGAAGAAAAGGAGTTTTGTCTACATTTAGATTTGAAAATGAGACTCAGATTAAGAGTTTGCTATGCCCCAGGGCAGTGATTCCTAATTCTGGGGAGGTGCCAAACTCCTTTGTGAATATTCTGAACACTACAGACTCCTTTCTTAGAAGAATGTACATTTTCAAAAACATCTTTTGTTCAGCTTTAGGGAGTCTTGTGGGGCTTCCCTGTTGGTTCAAACAGTAAAGAATGCACCTGCAATGTGGGAGACCTGGGTTCAATCCCTGGGTTGGGAAGATCCCCTGGAGGAGGGCATGACAACCCACTCCAGTATTCTTGCCTGGAGAATCCCCATGGAGAGAGAAGCCTGGTGGGCTACAGTCCATGGGGTCGCAAGAGTCGAACATGACTGAGTGACTAAGCACAGCACAGCACAGCACAGCCCAGGGAGTCTGAAGGTGCTGTCGATTCCCTGCTTGGGTGTGTATGTGTGCGTGCTCAGTTGTGCCCGACTCTTACATTTATTAAATATTTCTTAGCACAAGATCTCACTTAATCCTGCCAACAACCTTAACTATATGATTTTCATTCTGTAGATGAGGAATCTGAGACTTGCTCTCAGCAATTTGCCCAAAGTCAGTGATCCAAATACAACCCATGCTCTAAATCCCTCTGCTAAGTACCTCCACACGTTCTGTGCTCTTTTGTCTTTGAAGGGAGAGTTATTCACACATCTGTTTTCTGGAACGCCAAGGTAGCCTCCAGTTTACTGGGGTGATTGCAGTCAAGTACAGCTGCACCCTGTTCCATGAGTCTCTTGCTTTTGGGGGCGAGTTTCTTTTTGAACCTCCAACTGTCTTTCTTTTTTATGTTCTGGGCAAGCCTGCCTCAGCAGAGTATATTTTCTTGATAATAATGTGAAAAGTTAAGTGATTTTTTAAAAAATATGGACCATTTTTTTAAAAGTCTTTATTGATTTGCTACAATATTGCTTCAGTTTCAGGTTTTGCTTTTTGGCCACAATGCATGTGGGATATTAGCACTTTGACCAGAGACTGAGGCCACACCCCCTGCATGGGAAGGCAACATGTCTTAACTACTGGTCCAACAAGGAAGTCCCCAGAGTTAAATGATCATATCAGGTGCAAAGAATATGTTCTCTTTAAGGACACCTGATCTTCTTCATTTCAGCCACCGTTATTTGAGCACCTACTGTATGCCAGGCACTGGTGTCTCAGCAGATCTGTATATTTATTGCTCATACCTTAGTGAGGAAACACATGCTCTTTTAAAGCAATTATGGACTAAAACCCCCGGGGGTTTTGAGTTTTTAGAGACTTGGATTTCTCCTCCTAAATAATGTGAATGGAGTAATCAAAACTTGACATGGGTAAAGTTGATCTCTGTATTGGGGTATAATTCTTATTAAAGGACAGGGAAAACTGTACTGGAGAGGGGCATGGGCTTGGATTTCTGGCCATGCTGTGACATGGATTCACCATTTTAACTGGGAAAGCCATCCACTGTGGTATGATATAAAGGAAAGGAGAATATTTGTTTTATGATGAGGGCCATTAATAATTGCGGTCATGCCATTTCACTGATACCTTCAGTACCTAATATAGAGCTTTTAAAAGTCAGAGAACAATATGGTGATACTAAGAGTGAATTATTATTTGAGAACTCCATTCATCCTCCCAGCCTCCCCAAATTATTACTGTTTACAAGTTTACAAGCAGGAGCAGTTGCAGAAGTTTCAGTGGCATGTCATTCTGTGAAACATTATTTTTCAGTTAGATAAAATGGCTGTTCTAAATCAATTTCACCTATTTCTTAAAAGAAAAAAAGGAGTATGATTGCTTTACAGCGTTGTGTTAGTTTCAGCTATACAGTGAAGTGAATCAGCTATCTTGTTGTTAGTCACTAAGTCCTGTCCAACTCTTTGGCATGGACTGTAGCCCACCAGACTCCTCTGTTCAAGGGCTTTTCCAGACAAAAATATCAGAGTGGGTTGCCATGTTCTTCTCTAGAGGATCTTCCTGACCCGGGGATCCAACCCTGGTCTCCTGCATTGCAAGAAGTTTCTTTGGGAAGCCTGAATTCAGCTATGTATATACACATATCCCTTTTCTGTGGGACCTCCCTCGCCCCACCCCCCTAGGTCACCACAGAGCACCAGGCTGAGCTCTCTGCACTGTATACAGCAGCTTCCCACTTGCTATCTATTTTACACATGGTAGTGTATATATGCCACCTCTTTTTGATTCCATGTTTTCGTGTATATGTAGAAGAAAGGTCAATGCTTTGTCCTCATTAGCTAAGAACCTCTGACAGATTTGAATGGTATTAGATTTTTTGAAAATGAAATAGTTCTTTTGAATAGATATTTTTTTCCTTCGTGGTATAGGCTAAAGAACAGGAAAATCTCTGGGGTACAAGTGGGAGAAAGAAAGAGGGTAGGAAAACACAGAGATAAACTAGTGTCTCAGGCTATACCTGCCCACACTTAGAAGACTCACCAGTTTCTCCATCTCACTACTTCTGTCCTGTTATCCTACCCTTCTCAGTAGCTAAATCCTCTCTTATCCTCTCCATTTCTAAAGTTATCACCATGACCTTTACACCTTTGGTGTGTGCTCTCACAATATAATATCATCCTAAACATTCTCAGACTCTAAATAAGATGATAGAATGGCAAATAAACATGAATACAGTTCCATGCTTAGAACTGTGCCTGACCCATAATACTTGCTGAGTAAATTTTGATGAATGAATAAAAGAGGAAGGTAGAATGTTGGGGAAAATTAGACAAGAAGAGAGCACAATAAAGATAAAGCACCTTAGAAAGTACGATAATAGAATTATTAACTTCAGAGCTAGAAGAAATTGTGACTCACTGGAGGGGAAAATTGATTTACATAAATTTGATATACAGGCAACATTTCAGGATCACAATGATTGCAAACAATGGCTGGCCTAAAACTGTTTGAAAATGAGAACCCATTTCCACATTACAGAATCTGAAATATTCCCCATTCAAATAGTTATTTGTTTCCTATTGCATTCTTTCTCTCTCACACACACAGATATATGTATTTATGTAGATAGAGAGAGGGAGAGAGAGGGTTCATGTATATGTTACACAATTGTTCATTCTGCCTCAGTCCCTTGAGAGTTCTCCTGCTAAACCTGGGGTAGATGCTCTCCTGACATAGCTCCTAAAACTTTCATTTAAAAGTTTCCAGCAGTTTTAGGTTCACAGAAAAATTGAGAGAGGTATACAGAGACTTTTCCATATACCTCCGGCTCCAACATATGCATAGCCTCCCCCATTATCAACATCCCCACCCGAGTTGTACATTTGTTACAACTGATGAACCTATGCTGACAAATTATTATTGCCCCAAGTCCATTGTTTATATTGGGTTTCACTTATGGTGTTTCATGTTCTGTGTGTTTGGACAAATGTGTAATGACATGTATCAATTAAAGTATCACACGGAATATTTTCACTGACTTAAAAATCCTCCATTGTATGCCTGTTCACCTGTCTCCACTCCTCAGGCAGCCACCAATTTTTTACTGTCTGTTCAGTTTTGCCTTTTTCTACAGTATCATTGTTTGGAATATACAGTACGTAGCCTTTTCAGATCGGCTTCTTTCAGTTAGTAATATGCATGCACATTTCTTCCACATCTTTTCACGGCTTGATAGCTCACCTCATAGTTTTCATTCCAATTCCAAAGAAAGGCAATGCAAAAGAATGCTCAGACTACTGCACAATTGCACTCATCTCACATGCTAGTAAAGTAATGCTCAAAATTCTCCAAGCCAGGCTTCAGCAATACGTGAACCGTGAACTCCCTGATGTTCAAGCTGGTTTTAGAAAAGGCAGAGGAACCAGAGATCAAATTGCCAACATCCGCCGGATCATGGAACAAGCAAGAAAGTTCCAGAAAAACATTTATGTCTGCTTTATTGACTATGCCAAAGTCTTTGACTGTGTGGATCACAATAAACTGTGGACAATTCTGAAAGAGATGGGAATACCAGACCACCTGACCTGCCTCTTGAGAAATCTGTATTCAGGTCAGGAAGCAACAGTTAGAACTGGACATGGAACAACACACTGGTTCCAAATAGGAAAAGGAGTACGTCAAGGCTGTATATTGTCACCCTGCTTATTTAACTTCTATGCAGAGTACATCA
>SJYC01040628.1:0-32538 GCA_006408675.1 Madoqua kirkii
ACCTGCCTCTTGAGAAATCTGTATGCAGGTCAGGAAGCAACAGTTAGAACTGGACATGGAACAACAGACTGGTTCCAAATAGGAAAAGGAGTACGTCAAGGCTGTATATTGTCACCCTGCTTATTTAACTTCTATGCAGAGTACATCATGAGAAATGTTGGACTGGAAGAAACACAAGCTGGAATCAAGATTGCCAGGAGAAATATCAATAACCTCAGATATGCAGATGACACCACCTTTATGGCAGAAAGTGAAGAGGAGCTAAAGGGCCTCTTGATGAAGGTGAAAGAGGAGAGTGAAAAAGTTGGCTTCAAGCTCAACATTCAGAAAATGAAGATCATGGCATCCAGTCCCATCACTTCATGGGAAATAGATGAGGAAACAGTGGAAACAGTGTCAGACTTTATTTTTGGGGGCTCCAAAATCACTGCAGATGGTGACTGCAGCCATGAAATTAAAAGACGCTTACTCCTTGGAAGAAAAGTTATGACCAACCTAGATAGTATATTCAAAAGCAGAGACATTACTTTGCCGACTAAGGTCCATCTAGCCAAGGCTATGGTTTTTCCTGTGGTCATGTATGGATGTGAGAGTTGGACTGTGAAGAAGGCTGAGCACCAAAGAATTGATGCCTTTGAACTGTGGTGTTGGAGAAGACTCTTGAGAGTCCCTTGGACTGCAAGGAGATCCAACCAGTCCATTTTGAAGGAGATCAGTGCTGGGATTTCTTTGGAAGGAATGATGCTAAAGCTGAAACTCCAGTACTTTGGCCACCTGATGCGAAGAGTTGACTCATGGGAAAAGCCTCTGATGCTGGGAGAGATTGGGGGCAGGAGGAGAAGGGGACAACAGAGGATGAGATGGCTGGATGGCATCACAGACTCGATGGATGTGAGTCTGAGTGACCTCTGGGAGTTGGTGATGGACAGGGAGGCCTGGCGTGCTGTGATTCCTGGAGTTACAAAGAGTCAGACACAACTGAGCAACTGAATTGAACTGAATGCTCCATCATCTGGATGCGCAGTTTATTTATCCATTCACCTACTGAAGGACGTCTGAGTCGCTTCCACATAGTGGCAGTTATGAACAAGACTGCTATAACCACCCAGGTGCAGGTTTTTCTGTGGACATAAGTTTTCATATCCTTTGGGTAAACACTCAGGGGCACAATAACTGGATCATATGGTAAGAGCATGTTTGATTTTGCAAGAAACTGCCAAATCATCTTTAGAAGTGTGTGCACCAGTTGGCATTCCTACCAGCAATGAACAAGAGTTCCTACTGCTCCACATTCTTGTCAGCACTTGGTGGTGTCAGTGTTCAGGCTTTTTGCCCTTCTAATGAGAGTGTAGTGCTGTCTCATTGTCTTTTAAATTTGCATTTCCCTGAGAGTGACTGATGTATTCATTTAATTTTTTAAGCCAGGAAGGTGCTCACCAGGCGGGATCTCTTCCCCCATTCCCCCACTAAATTCCCCCTCCTAGCTGTTCTCCAAATCATAACCATGATTAGAAATTCTGTATAGCATGTCTTCTATCTTTTTAGAACATGCTGCACGTCCCTTGTATGGTGGGAAGAACATGCCCACATTGTTCTTTTAAAACAAGCAATCTTATAAGGCTTTATGTCATACAAAATATAAATGTGAGGTTTGTCCCAGTATGTTGAGCCCACAAAGCGTATCTGAAGTAGTGGCTTCAGTAAGTGGTTTCAGTTTGACAGGTTAATCCTTATTTCCCAGGAGAACAGAGCTTTTCTAAACAGGATATGTCCTTTTTCTTTATACGCGGTCCCCAAACCAAACCCTGTTTAGGTGGTGTTGGAGCTGTGACACAAATGCACAGAAGTCAGGAGAGTCACCGTTAACATGGACACTGCTTTCTTTTTTTCTCAGTTGACATGAGTTTTTCCAGTAGTGAGAATCCAGGACGGTGCTCATGCCACGTTAGCTTTGAATATCCTTCCTCGTGCAGCCCGGGCTTGGAGACTGTACTATTGAAATTTAAATACTCATCTTGCATCCTGTGCACTGAATGCTGATGCTTGAGGTGACTTTAGGTGCTATTTCCCCACCAGCCCATCAACAACCAGGGCAAAGCTTTTCAAAAGGGCCTAGTGGAACTTTTGGAAATGCAAATGTGGGTGTGTTCTTGGGACCTTGGATGGCTTATAATTCACGATCTTTTATATATTGCTTATTAAGGGGTCCACTCAATAAAGAACACATTGCCTCTTCTTTGTCAGTGACAGATACTCTTATCAGAAATAAGGCTCTTATTGTGTGGCTTCCTTATGACGAGAAAGCAAAGGAATTGCTGTGCCTGGCACTGATGGGCAGGGAGGTGGGGCTGGAGGTGGTTTTGTCTTAAATACCATTTAGAAACTAGCATATTTATTGGAATAATTATTGAGAAACAATTTCACTTCATACTTTAATTTACTGTCCAGTGTAAGCATGGCTACCTCTCTGAGGTCTGGAGTTTTTAAAGGGTGAGCTTGCCAACCCTTTAGAAGAGACCAAGCACCCTTCACTTGCTTTATAGATGAAAGAGAAGGAGGGACTTTTTGAAAATAGCAGGAGGGACTTCCCTGGGAGTCCAGTGTCTAAGATTCTGCACTTCCACTGCAGAGGGCATGAGTTCAATGGGTTGGGGAACTAGGGGAGCAAAGACTAAGATCTCGGATGGCGTGGCCAAAAAAAGGGAAAGAAAGAAAAGAAATAGCAGGAGGAACACAACATTTCTTTCCAGGGCTTTCTGGACTACCCTCTTTTATCTTAAATTTAGTATCCTCCATCAGTATTCAAGAAACAATTGAGAAAACACTGAAGTGGAATTCCCAGGTTCAAAAAGAGACCTTGTCTCTTGTAAAATAACCACTAAAGAGCAAGGTTTGTTCCTGTTACTGGGGAGATGGGGTGGGGGGTGTCAGGTTTTGCAAGTGCCTTATAAGCAGCTGCAACTGGGCTAAGTTTTAGGGGAGTTGGACAATTAAAGGTCTCCGAACAGGTTGAAAAACTGATATGAATGTCTTACTCTTCCAGGTTTTCTAGAAAGTATAGAAGGTACAGAAACATTGAGGCTCTCTGAGATGGGTTTAAATCAGTAATTATAAAGGCCCTTCGATGAGCTGAGTCGTCCACCAAGTTTTCACTTGTAATCACACCTACATAGCTGGATGACACGGCCTAGTTACTTTTGTTTCCCTGGGCTTCAGTGTGCTGACTTGGACATACTTATAGCCCGTGCACTCGTAGGGCTTCGTGGAGTTGTCAGGATTAAATGAATTAATGGCTACAAAGTGTGAAGCACCTGGAAAGGTGGACCTGTGTGTTAGGCTTCCTCCTCATTTATTGCCCCATTTCTGACTTTCCTGGTGGCTCAGATGGTAAAGAATCTGACTGAAACCTGGGTTCGATCCCTGGGTTGGGAAGATCCTCTGGAGAAGAAAATGACCGCTCACTCCAGCATTCTTGCCTGGAAAATCCCATGGACAAAGGAGCCTGGCAGACTGCAGTCCATGGGGTCGCAAAGAGTCAGACACGACTGAACTACTAAGCACCTTTCCCATTTCTAGGCAGTTATTGTCACCAGACCATCAGGAACACATCTGCCAGCCTCATATATTCTCATAATTTTCCAAAGGGGTTAAAAAAAAATCCCATGAAAACAGATAACCAAAAGAAGACTGAGAAGGATCTTAACATGGAAACTTTCCCTTTGGGCTCTCTGCTTGCTTTTCTTCAGGCCCTCTGCACAATCTCATGAACCTAGCTCTGTCTTTTCTGCTTCTGCTGATGAGCTTAGTCTGGTCCAGGGAGGCAACGAATGGAGGGGGAGCAGAGGCGGGGCCCTGGATCTTACTCTGTCTGAGCTCTGCAGAGCTGGGCAGGTCAGTCCACCTCCTGGAACTCTGTGCTCTTTACTGCCAGGGAGAGATTTGCATTAATTGATCCTTAGGCCTCCTTGCAGCCTGCACAGCCTGGGAGTTCAAACCCCATTGAAGAACCTGGGAATTGCTTGTATAATTGAGTAACTCCTGCCAGGAAAATTCCTCTGGGCTCACAGCAGGCAGCGCCTGCCCAGTGTCAAGATTCTGGCCATTGGTGTATTTCAGCAGCATCAATGCCTGTGTTACAGATGAGAGCTTTGTCTGCCCCCAGGGCTGTGTTGTCATCACCACCAAGGACCTGGGGACTGTGGGCTACCTCTTGCCCTCTTCCCCACCCCTACTCTTTGGGTACCTGATGCTGTCCTACAGAGGGCAAGGCTGCAAAGCCCTGAGGGATTGAGAGAGGGTCCCCTCTGCTTTGGGAGCAGGGGTGGTTGTGGAGAGCCTTGCTAAAGGAGGAGATTCAGCAGCTCCTCTTTTACCATGTGAATGATTTTATTGTGATTGGGGTGAGGTGATGGCAGGGAGGCCCCCTGGAGTTGTCTCTCATCAACCTTTCTATTGGGCTTTAGGTACTGCAGACAGGAAGAGAGCTCATGATATATCCCTGTGGTTCTGGGGCAGCTCCCAAGAGAGTGGGTCATCAGTTATTCCCATCCTGGAGTGAAGTGGTTCACTGATCTCAGTTCCTTAAGCAGTATCCAGGGCTTGGGCACAGGAGAGGAGAAAGGGATATTTTTGGAGCTTGAAGACCATGAGTGCAGTTGTTCCTGGGGAGGTGGGTAGAAGACTAGCAAGGGGTTGATTCAGAGGAAAGGGAAGTAGACATTCCATGAAGGCATCTGTTTTCACACTGGAGTAATAAATGCCCAGGTTGTTGTTGTTGTTTAGTCACTAAGCTGTGTCTGACTCTTTCCGATCGCATAGACTGTAGGCTGCCAGGCTCCTCTATGCATGGGATTTTTCAGGCAGGAATACTGAGGTGCATTGCTATTTCCTTCTCCAGGGGATCTTGCCAACTCAGGAATTGCATTTCCTGCTTGGCAGGCAGTTCTTTACCACTGAACCCCCTGGGCTTCCCTAATAAATGCTCATGACCAGGCCAGTTTTCAGAAAGTATGTGAGCCAGTCTTGTCCTTGGAGATCAGGCGGCCTGAAGTGGATTTCCTCATGGCCTTCCTTGCCCTTTCATATTTCTGCTTTCCTCCCCTTGCTCAAGGGTCTCTCCACCTGCCCATGCTATGATGTTCAAATCATAGTGTTGGGCTGTAAGTTTTCTGAGAGGCAGTTTGATTTGTTTTCTTCCTACAGGCAAGGAAACCTGAGGTCGAGACGTGAAGACAGATGTCAAGATGCACAACAAGGCAAGGACTAAAATCCACACCTGGGACTTCTAGCTCAGTGCCAAACAGAGAGAAGGAGGAAGGGACTCGGATTCATTTAGATCTTTGTGCTCAGCACGGTACTCTAGTCACTAAGACATTGGCTGTTTCATTAGATTTTATTCTGTAGGGTAGATATCACCACCTCACTTCACAGATGAGGGAATTAAAACTTTGGGGAGGTAAATTAATTTGTGCTGACAAATTGTGAACTTTATCAGCCAATTTCTAAACCAAGTCTTTTGGACCTTCATACTCGTGTCCTTTATATCTAACAATACAAATGTCAAGTATCACCAGTGTTCATGAATCAAATCAATATTAGGCCTTTCTTTGAATCCTCTCTTGTCAAAATAACCTGATCTACACCCCATTCTTTTGCCATTCTCAGAATGACGGGGGAAGTGTCATGATTTTTAACCAAACTATGTGGTTTACATCCTGAAGGCGAAGTCAAGTGGGCCTTAGGAAGCATTACTATGAATAAAACTAGTGGGGGTGATGGAATTCCAGTTGAGCTATTTCAAATCCTAAATGATGATGCTGTGAAAGTGTTGCACTCAATATGCTAGTAAATTTGGAAAACTCAGCAGTGGCCACAGGACTGGAAAAGTCAGTTTTCATTTCAATCCCAAAGAAAGGCAATGCCAAAGAATGCTCAACTATTGCATAATTGTACTCGTCTCACACACTAGCAAAGAGATGCTCAGAATTCTCCAAGCCAGGCTTCAACAGTATGTGAACCATGAACTTCCAGATATTCAAGATAAATTCAGAAAAGGCAGAGGAACCAGAGATCAAATTGCCAACATCCATTGGATCATTGAAAAAGCAAGAGAGTTCCAGAAAAACATCTATTTCTGCTTTATTGACTATGCCAAAGCCTTTGACTGTATGGATCGCAACAATCTGGAAAATTCTGAAAGAGATGGGAATATCAGGCTATCTTACCTGCCTCTTGAAAAATCTGTATGAAGGTCAAGAACCAACAGTTAGAACTGGACATGGGACAACAGACTGGTTCCAAATCTGGAAATGAGTATGTCAAGGCTGTATATTGTCAGCCTGCTTATTTAATTTCTATGCAGAGTACATCATGCAAAATGTTGGACTTGATGAATCATAAGCTGGAATCAAGATTGCTGGGAGAAATATCAATAACCTCAGATATGCAGATGACACCACCCATATGGCAGAAAGTGAAGAGGAACTAAACAGCCTCTTGAAAGTGAAAGAGGAGAGTGAAAAAGTTGGCTTAAAACTCAGCATTCAGAAAACTAAGATCATGCCATCCAGTCCCATTACTTCGTGACAAATAGATGGGGAGACAATGGAAACAGTGAAAGACTTTATGTTCTTGGGCTCCAAAATCTCTGCAAATGGTGACTGCAACCATGAAATGAAAAGATACTTGCTCCTTGGAAGAAAAGCTATGATCAACCTATACAGCATATTAAAAAGCAGAGATATTACTTTGCCAACAAAGGTCAGTCTAGTCAAGGCTATGGTTTTTCCAGTGGTCATGTACGGATGTGAGAGTTGGACTATAAACAAACTTGAACACCAAAGAATTCATGCTTTTGAACTGTGGTGTTGGAGAAGACTCTTGAGAGTCCCTTGGACTGCAAGGAGATCCAACCAGTCCATCCTAAAGAAAATTAGTCCTGAGTATTCATTGGACAGATGGATGTTGAAGCTGAAACTCCAATACTTTGCCACACTGATTCGAAGAACGGACTCATTGGAAAAGACCCTGATGCTGGGAAAGATTGAAGGTGGGAGGAGAAGGGAACAAAAGAGGATGAGATGGTTGGATGGCATCACTGACTCAATGGACATGAGTTTGAGTAAGCTCCGGGAGTTGGTGATGGACAGGGAGGCCTGGAGTGCTGCAGTCCATGGCGTCACAAAGAGTCAGACATGACTGAGCAACTGATCTGAACTGAGGAGATGACTGTGCAGTCCATGTAGAAGTCTGGCTCTAAATAAATAAATCCTTTTATTACTTTCTTAAAGCTTCATTCTCCTTGTTTGTAAAATGGGCATAATTATAGCATCTACCTTATAGCGATATTGTTTTAATAAGTCATAATATGTGTAGCATGCTTATAACATTGTCTGGCACAATTGATTCAATGGGTATCAACTTCAATCCTGAATACAGTGTAATTCATTACACAGAAGCATTGGGACTCGTTTGTGAAATGTTCAACTATATACTGAAACTTCGAAACTCCCCAGGGTCTAATTGTTAACCTAAATTTAAAGTAGCAACAAAGAAAAACGTTCTGATACCCTGAAAATATCCATCTGGTACTGGAGAATAAGAATCCTAGTAGAAGTGAAGATCTCAAACAGAGATAGCTGCTAGCACATCTCCAGGTGTCAGTGGTGTCTCTGGGGCTAGGTTGTCTGCTCACCTTTGTCATCTGGAATTGGGGATGGACAGTGGGGTTCCTGGGGTAACCCATGGGCACTCACCCTGCATTCTATGGCCAGGAGTAGCCAGGAAACCCTGGAGTGGGTATTCACAAGAGCTTTTTCGCTCTTGTAGGGCCTTGGGTGGTGTTTATGAATTCCTCAGCTGGGTAACTGGGTTTAGGGCTGGGTGGTTGTGCTTTTAGGAGCCAGGTCATTCTAAAGGAATGTGAGAAGTGCATCTTTGGGGACAGAGATTAAAGAGTGGGAAAGTAGATAAGTGATGTGCTCTCTCTCAACTAATGGCTAAAAGTTAACATTTCACTAACTCCAGCAGAGAGGCTGATGACCAGGCTATACACACAGTTTTACTTAAGAGAAAAGATAGTGGCAACTGGGGAAGAGAATTTATCATCACTGCACTACAAGTTCCTCTGTTCACCCTGATTATTTTTATAAACCGTTCCTTGCCTGTCATTCTCAAAACAGCAGTGTGATATTAGAGTATCAGTGCAACATCTTCTTTGTGAGAATAAGCAGTAAAAGTCATTCAGCCTGTTGTATGACAGAACTGTATTAGCCTGCAGTGATGAAAAAAAGAACCAGGAGTGACATCCTGGCCTTAAGGCATTTACCATATAATAAAGCACCTAACAGGCTTCCCAGGTGGTGCAGTGGCAAAGAACCCACCTGCCAATGCAGGTGACTCAGATTCAACCGCTGGGTTGGGAAGACCCTTTGAAGAAGGAAATGGCAACACACTCCAGTATGCCTGCCTGGGAAATCCCATGGACAGAGGAACCGGACTGGCTACAGATGATGGGGTGGCAAGTAGTTGGATGTGACTTAGGGACTAAACAACAACAGCAAAACACCTAATAAGAACCAGGAGTGGCTTGCTTCAGCAGCACATGCTCTAAAAGAACCAGGAGTGTTTCTAAAAGAGCCATCTTCAGAGTCACAAACATGTTACGAAGAAGGTCCTCGGGATCCAAAGCAGATGAGACCCACCCAGGAATCTGTATTTAAAGCAATGCATCCCTAGATAACTCTGATAGGCACTTAAAGTAGCATCGGTCTGGAGTAAAAGTTGGCTCTAAACTGATGTATAAAGCCTTCCTTTCTGCGTGTGTACAGTCACTTGGAGGGAAGTGTCAAGAGATGCTGAAAGAAGCGTGCAGCCTGGAGGCCTCAAGATGAGAAATGTGTGGCAGGTGTGTTTAAAAAGTGAAGGAATCAGACTGAGAGGTAAGGGGGAACATGACTTTTGTGGCAATCAGAGGAATCAATGAATGTAATCCTAATGTTTGTGGACTGCCTGGTTGAGTTACTGATATATCCATCATCAGGGCTTAGTCCTTATGCTTTTTAGCACTCTGGCAGGTCAGGAGGGAAATTCACAGCTTTGCTTCTCCATAAATTTTATCCATGGATGTTTTGGGAAATTAACACATACCAGGAAGTAGGTTTCATTTACATAGACTTAATCTGCACATGTACGTCTGTGTGGAGGAGCTGGGTAGATTGATATCTATTGGATAGAATAGGCAGTGACTCCTGGTTGGTTTGGGGGTGCTCTTGGTTGCAATGTTGAAGGCTTACCCCTAGAGGAAGAAGCTGAAAAGATCTGAAATTTGGAAAGGAGAATTTATAGAAGGAGAACCAGTGGGAAGAAAGAGGGACCAGTGCTTCAGGAGGAGGAGGCTGTTCAGGGAAGCCCAGCAGTTGTTCTAGTCACCTGCAGGGCTCCTGGGGGAGTTTCTGGGATGGAGCCTAAGGTATGTTGTTTAACCTGGGCTCCAGAGCCTGAGCAGGAGCTGTAAGAAGTGGAACCTAGAAGAAAGGGCCTTGCTTTCTATGAGCAGGAAGCACAGAGAACACTCAGCTTAGACCTAAGTAGAAGTATCATTACTCACCGGAAAGGAGTGTGGTCCTCTGGGTGGGAGTGAAGCTGGCTAACGCTGGAAACCTGGGTGCAGTTAACTGAATTGTGGAGGACTGTGTCTTTTAGCTCAGCTAGTGACCTTGACCCTACGGCATTTTTTTCACTGCACTAAAAAAGTCATAGTTATCTTACATGACAAGTGATGGGATGAAGGAGAAATAAAATCCTAGAATGGGGGAGGAGTATATTGCAGTGGAAACCTCTGGACAAACTTTTCCTGAATTGTCTAGGTCATAATGAGTTAGGGGTTGAGGAATTAACACAAGCTCCTGGTAGGGGGCATTTTGGTTCAGGGCCTGCCTTTGGGGTTCCTTTATCTGAGATGAAGCAAAGAGTCTCCTAGGGGCATGGTTTATCCCTTGAGCTGGCCCTGCTTACCCAGTCCAGGAACAGTTGTAAATTAAGTGCCATCATGGCTAGAAAACAAAAGAAACCGATTTTGCCACTTTGCTGACTGGACACTTTGGCTCAAGCTGGAACAAGGTGATCTTTTTTTTTTTTTTTTTTTTTTGGACAGGCTTTCCTTTTTATTGCCGTGATAACTAATGGAAGATTGAGAAGCATGGCCCTGCCTCACACGGTAGCTCTTCATCCACCTGCCACTGGCTATTGGGTCACCTCCTGGCCTTGTTGGCTCTGGGTTTCTTTTTTGGCACCTGGCATGTGGTGAGGGAACGTGGGCTGCATTGTGTGGGGGTCTCAACTGTGCAGGGTGAGTATATAGGCAGAGGATGTAAACAGCCCGTTCGCAAAGAACATCCCATGAGCTCTTTTGAAGCAGACCTGGGACCCCAGAAAGCTGAACCTTAGCTCCACAGCCACAGGATTTTCTGCAGGAAGCCCTCTTGTCCTTGTAATACCTCGGTTCAGCTGTCCTGTGAGCTGGTGTGCCAAGGGAGTCTCCATTTGGCTAGGAGATAAAGGGCCTCATTTATTTTTCGATAGCTACAACAATCTAGGACATAGTCATCCAAGTAAATGAGTGCTAGCCTTTTCAAAGTAGCTTCAAACATGCTAAAAGTCCTCTTGCCCCTCTGGCATTTTCTCTGGATATACTCACTTGTGACAAATGTCTCTACTTGGAAGGTAAATTGATTCTCATAAATCATCCAAAGTCACTATGAGTCAAGTTTAGTGAATAAAGTAGGTGATCCAGCAAGGCTTCATTATAATATCTTGGTGTTCTGTTCTTTGTGTAAAATGTCTTAAAAGAAATTTACAACAGGAATTTCAATATGGTAGCATGCTATGGCAAACCAGTTACAAATATCCTCTAAGGTGAATACTTCAATGACAATGCTGTACTCAATGTAGAAGGACCATTGATTTAAAAAATATAATATCAACAGTATTAATGTCACCTATGAAATTCATGTTTCTACTATCATTTACCCACTAATACTAAACTTAGAGTTCCTATGAGAATTCTTATTTGTCTAAAACCTTTTCCCCTCTTTTAAAAAGACTACTTTGAACAAATAAAATTGTGTTACGATTTGTACCAGCATTAATGATTTTGTCAGCACAAGTTTGAAGGACTAACAACTCCTCCTCCCTACACACATATATAGTGAGAAGATGTAAAGCAAACAGTCTATGTTGGTTGGAACACTAACTGTGTTAGTGACAATTCTAGGAGAGAGGCTTTATCTGAAGAAGGCATAATGTAACTTGAAAGCTTTTTTCTGTGTTTAATGGAACTTTTAGTTGCCTAAGCATCTGAGAACATTTTGAATTTTTTCTTTGGCATTTGAAAATGTCTAGCAAAGGCTATCTGTCCTTGCTCAAGTTACACACTCTTCCAATTGGGCAGTTCAGCAAAATCCAAAAGATAAGATTTGAACTAGTCTCTCTGTTCATGTCATCACACAGGGAAGCTAAATTACTGGGTTGTTTGATGAGAGGAGAGCTCACTTCTCACTAAACTGCTAATGGGTTTGGCAGATGCTTAGCTGGAAACTACCAAGGTCCTCTTATTTCTGAATACTACATCTTGAATACCGATTAATCATTTCTTCAATTTACAATGCAGATATGTTTTCAAAAATTCGAAGAGTTTGGAAGTTCCAAGTCCCCCTTTATATCTCTCTTTTTGGAGAGACTGACTTATAGTATTATAAATATGAATATGAGAGATTAACCTGGATCATAATAACAGAGGGCTATTGGCATACAGGAAAACTGCTCAGTAGGAAAAAGAGAGAGCGGGGAGAGAGACAGACAGGCAGACAGACAAAGTATTAGATTTTGCTTTAGTCAACCGTGTAAAGGGGAAAACTCTACTCAAAAGCACACAAGTAATTTCAATTTTCTTTATGTTTCCTTGAAGTCTCAGATGGAATTTTATTAAAAGGACAGACAAGCATTACTGGTGTGGTAATACTCCATATTACTGCTGCTGTTTAGGCTCTGTGTGACCCTGTGGACTGCAGCTCTCCAGGCTCCTCTGTCCATGGAATTCTCCAGGCAAGAATACTGGAGTGGGTTGCCATTGCCTTCTCCAGGGAATCTTCCCGACCCAGGGATTAAACCTGGGTCTCCTGCACTGCAGGCGGACTCTTTACCCCTGAGCCACTAGGGAAGCCTCTCTGGTGATACTCAGTAGTTACTTTAAAATAAGAGCAAACAGCATGGCTAAATGTGTTGCTTAAAAACTGTGTTACAAAGCCTGTAAAGAACCTGTCTGGTTAAAGCTCCCCCCCACTTTTTTTTTTCAGGGAAATAAATGGTTTAGGGTCCATACAGTTTTCTAATAGTTCAGTTTACTTCATGAAATTCCTTAAACTCAGGATAGGTTTTGCTATTTTGCTCACCATCTGAATTCTTTGTCAGAAAGGGGTATTTTATCGCATATGTGGAATGTCAGCTTATTTAAAAACAAAGTCGTGGCAAATATTATACAAATCATACTAAAGTTTTGAAAAAAAATTACTCATGATATCATTATCCCAGTAAATTTATTCCCATTTTTATGTGTTATCTTCCAATTATTAACCGTGTGAGTGCTTATTCTTGCTTGGTCGTTCAGTCGTGTCTGACTGTTTGCAACCCCATGGACTGTAGCCCACCTGGCTCCTGCGTCCTCCAAGTGTTTTGTATGTACCACTTTGTAATCTACAATTTCATTTAGCATATCTGTATTGGATGTGGCTAAATTATTTGAGAATTTTCAAATCATGTAAGAAAAACAAATGGGATTTTTGAAACTTATGTGTTAAACATACATTACAATGTAGGTAAGCATGTAGCTTATGAGATAGGCAAAACTCAGTGGATATATTAGGCATGCAAAGAATGAGGAAGCAAGGGGCTTGTGAGGCTTAGGCAGAATTCAGAAGCAATGTTGTATATAGGTAGTAAGCAAATTAGTAATCTGTAAAATATGTTAAAAATTAGAATATAATGGAACAAATAAGAGTGGTACCTTTAGAAAAGGAAGGAGTAGAAAGATAGAGCCATATGGTTTGATCATTTCCCAGGCGATGTAGTGGTAAAGAATACGCCTGCCAGGGTGGGAGACGCAGGAGACTCAAGTTTGATCCCTGAATTGGAAAGATCCTCTGGAGAAGGAAATGGCAACCCACTCCAGTATTCTTGCCTGGAAAATTCCATGGACAGAGGAGCCTGTTGAGTTACAGTCCACGGGGTTGCAAAGAGTCAGACATGGCCAAGTGACTAACATGCACACACACAGCTATGTCATCATAAAATGGGCATCTGCAGTGGACCCATGTATGTTCAGACCAAGAAAAAAAAATAAAATCTATAGTTGTTCAGAGGCTATTTGGTAGATTACAGATCTTGGCCAGGTGTACTTGTGCCTGTCTCTGATAGAGCAAGGGCACATCTTTGGCCCACATCAATTTGGGTCCTGCTAACCACAGCAGTAGCAGAGAAGCCTCATGGAGGAAATAGAAAATAGGAGCCTTGTGTAACCAGCAATCAGGTAGTGAGGTCCTTCCATCCTGCTTCTATATTGTCCCAAATAAGTTGACCTAACTCATCTGGTTCCCTCGTACCTTGCCATGTGTTTAAGTGAATTTAATAAACTATACAGTAGGAACGTGTTCATTGGTTTGGGAGTCTTGCTGTTTCATGAGTCTGGGTAGTGCACTTGGAGGTGACCATGTGACTGGATCATAAAGATTTTGTTATCTCATCTTCAAAAGAAAAGAACAATGACTCCTCTCTGTCCGATCAATGATGAAAAAATCTGTGTGAGCCAGAAGACAGAAGCTGACTGTATATAGACTGTATATAGCTGACTGTATTTCCTTGTGTATAGCAAGCAGGGTCTTAAACCCACATAGTGTCTACAGGGGTTGAAATACATAGCCGTTGAATAAATGAATGTGTGTGAAGAGTTGGGGCTGGCAAAAAAGATAGGCAGCTTGAAGAGAAGAGAAAAGGAGAGAATTATGAGGGTTTTAATGTGAATTTAAAGGGTGTAAGTTAACTGAGTGATACAGGGCTGTACCTGCTAGTCATCTTTAGGTCAACTGGGCCAAAGACCCCTGGCTCTATAAGCAATGAAGAGCGGACCAAATATTGTCCTGCATTAGAGCGAACACAGAGAAGGAAAGAGAAAAGATCTGTGTGTCCCAGAAGCTGGATCTTCAAAAACCAAATGCCTCCTTGAAAGTGTTGCAATTTACTTTAATATACTGCAGAGCAGACAATTTGAATCAAGTGTGTGATTTGCTGATTTTAATCAAACCCTGGAGTAGAGTAAACATTTGAAGTCTGTCCCAGATGGGATTCATATTCCAGGGGTAGTAAGTTTGCATTTGGAAGGTCCTAATGAAGAATTCACACCCCAAGTCTATTACCACAAGCCTAGTTCCACTGCTGCTGCTAAGTCGCTTCAGTCATGTCCGACTCTGTACAACTCCATAGACAGCAGCCCACCAGGCTCCCCTGTCCCTGGGATTCTCCATGCAAGAGTACTGGAGTGGATTGCCATTGCCTTCTCCGGCCACTTCCACTAGACCCATCTAATCTGCTGAGAATGATTTGTCAGTTATTATAAGGAATGTCAGAAATAACTTTTTACTGGAGAGATGATTGCCATTTGATTTATGTGCACTGGGTAGAAAAGTTACAGTCCACGGGGTTGCAAAGAGTCAGACATGGCCAAGTGACTAACATGCACACACACAGCTATGTCATCATAAAATGGGCATCTGCAGTGGACCCATGTATGTTCAGACCAAGAAAAAAAAATAAAATCTATAGTTGTTCAGAGGCTATTTGGTAGATTACAGATCTTGGCCAGGTGTACTTGTGCCTGTCTCTGATAGAGCAAGGGCACATCTTTGGCCCACATCAATTTGGGTCCTGCTAACCACAGCAGTAGCAGAGAAGCCTCATGGAGGAAATAGAAAATAGGAGCCTTGTGTAACCAGCAATCAGGTAGTGAGGTCCTTCCATCCTGCTTCTATATTGTCCCAAATAAGTTGACCTAACTCATCTGGTTCCCTCGTACCTTGCCATGTGTTTAAGTGAATTTAATAAACTATACAGTAGGAACGTGTTCATTGGTTTGGGAGTCTTGCTGTTTCATGAGTCTGGGTAGTGCACTTGGAGGTGACCATGTGACTGGATCATAAAGATTTTGTTATCTCATCTTCAAAAGAAAAGAACAATGACTCCTCTCTGTCCGATCAATGATGAAAAAATCTGTGTGAGCCAGAAGACAGAAGCTGACTGTATATAGACTGTATATAGCTGACTGTATTTCCTTGTGTATAGCAAGCAGGGTCTTAAACCCACATAGTGTCTACAGGGGTTGAAATACATAGCCGTTGAATAAATGAATGTGTGTGAAGAGTTGGGGCTGGCAAAAAAGATAGGCAGCTTGAAGAGAAGAGAAAAGGAGAGAATTATGAGGGTTTTAATGTGAATTTAAAGGGTGTAAGTTAACTGAGTGATACAGGGCTGTACCTGCTAGTCATCTTTAGGTCAACTGGGCCAAAGACCCCTGGCTCTATAAGCAATGAAGAGCGGACCAAATATTGTCCTGCATTAGAGCGAACACAGAGAAGGAAAGAGAAAAGATCGTGTGTCCCAGAAGCTGGATCTTCAAAAACCAAATGCCTCCTTGAAAGTGTTGCAATTTACTTTAATATACTGCAGAGCAGACAATTTGAATCAAGTGTGTGATTTGCTGATTTTAATCAAACCCTGGAGTAGAGTAAACATTTGAAGTCTGTCCCAGATGGGATTCATATTCCAGGGGTAGTAAGTTTGCATTTGGAAGGTCCTAATGAAGAATTCACACCCCAAGTCTATTACCACAAGCCTAGTTCCACTGCTGCTGCTAAGTCGCTTCAGTCATGTCCGACTCTGTACAACTCCATAGACAGCAGCCCACCAGGCTCCCCTGTCCCTGGGATTCTCCATGCAAGAGTACTGGAGTGGATTGCCATTGCCTTCTCCGGCCACTTCCACTAGACCCATCTAATCTGCTGAGAATGATTTGTCAGTTATTATAAGGAATGTCAGAAATAACTTTTTACTGGAGAGATGATTGCCATTTGATTTATGTGCACTGGGTAGAAAGATACATTTGTATGACCAGAATATAAGACTCTGATGGGCCCAGAAATGTAATACCTTTCAGAGTGGTGTTCTTGGCTTAGACCTGCAGTCCAGGTCTGTGTCTGTTTAGTTGATGGGGGTGGGGTTCTGTCACTTGATCCAGGTAGAATATCACCTGAATCTTGCCAATGCAATGTTGCCACATCAACCTCAGGTAAACCAGGAACATTTGGACGTGCCTGAGGGGTAGAGAGGCAGAACCTGGCCTCATTAAAAGAACAGATTATGTGACTTTGGGGCACTTGATTACTCATAGAAGTTTGCCTGTGTGCTAAAATGTTGCCTGATTTTTGCTATCATTATCACATAGTGCCAAGAACTGTGAAGGGCCTGAGATGTTACCCTACTCACAAGCTAATAAGCTAACAGATGCTGGTGGAAGACACGAGCCTCTTGAGGCAGAAACAGAGGACGGTTCGTCACCCACAGCAGTAGCAGTAGCCATAGTATCAGTAGTTTTGCACTAATTTCTTGAACTTCATCCCTAGAGGGTGATAAGAGGACCAGATGTTACCCGTGTATGGAGTGGATCACGGCACAGGAGGTGACACCTGAGTTTAGGGAAACCAAATCTTTTACTATTGAAGTAACCTCTGGGGAGACACTATCTCTGTCTCCCAAGGCTATTCACTCTACAAACATCCTTGGAAGGGTGTGTGTGTTAAGTCGCTTCAGGTGTGTCACATTCTACGCAACCCTATAGACAATAGCCCACCAGGCTGTTCTGTCCATGGGATTATCCAGGTAAGAATACTGCAGTGGGTAGCCATGCCCTCTTCCAGGGATCTTCCCAACCCAGGGATCAAGCCTGTGTCTCTTCTGTCTCCTCCATTGGCAGGTCATCCAGAACAAAGGGCAATCAACAGCTTGCTGACAGGACACACAGAATGTGAGAGAGCCGTGGGGAATTGTCTCTCCTGACACATCTACACTGGGAATAAGTGTGGGGAGGAGTTCCGTCGCCTTCATCTCAAGTTACTGGAGGCAACCAGTGTTTACTAAAAAGAGCATGTCGACTGTCGCCAGCCAAACTGACCCAGCACCTCTGTGCTCCCTGAGCAAAGTCCATGGAAGTCTCCTGGTAGAAGGTGCGACTACTTGGCTGGGAACTCTCACTTTTTCCCCCTACCCAGGTGAGAAACCCCTCTCAGCTATTGTCCATCCAAGGAAGCTGCCGGGCCAGAGCTGTCTGGAATTTCATGGGCTCTTACAGCCAGCCACTAGGAGTAGATGTCTACCTCTGTGTATAGAGTTTTCTGGGTTCTGTTTGGTAGACTCAGATAAAAAATATACATATGATCATGTTACTGGCACTGAAACAGTGTTTTATTGAAAGGCACAAATGTGAAAAAGGGATCTCAGTAACTGTAGCATACAGAGTGAACAGGGGTGTAAAAAGATGGGTGGTGAAAGGAAGTTGTGGAGAAACTAACAAGCAAAACAAAATCCTTTCTTGTCTAACCTTATGAATTCTCCTGTCCTTAGCAAAGGTGCAGACAGAACATCAGTACTGCAGAAGATAGCAATCATATTGGTAGAGGGGTGTTACATGTTCTTATTGTTTTAAGCTGGTTTTAGATGTCTACTTCCTTAAGGACTGGATCCTTGGAGAACACAAGCTGGGCACTGGCTGACGCTATCAGATTCTGGGTATTCAATATCTGGCCTTGATAGAAGGATGTGGGAGAGGAACATTCCATCACAGCCAGACCAAGATTAAGACATAGAGACCTGATAGAGAAACAGATCAGTGTTAACACGCCCAGTCAAGGGGAAACAAATGGCTTCTCCACCTGCCCCATTAACCACGAGTTCTCAGGCAGCTGAGGGGCAGACGACAGGGGGAGGCTCCCTAGAACACCATTAAGCAGCTGCAAATTGAACCATTAATCTCCTGATAGTCTTAGAGGAAAATCAGTTCTCCAGCTGATGGGCTCCACGCTGGGCAAGGCTGGGAAGGGTGGCCTCCCATGGCGGGGAACTGCAGAGATTAGTTTGGGGGATGGCAAGTCCCTTGGCTGCATCCAAGCATTTTATTATAATCATAAAAGGAAATGACGGTGCCTGTTTTGCAACACTCCCCGGGAATTTGCCAATGGTTTCAGCCTCAGCGATTTGATGGTTTTTACGCAGAGGCACCAGCTGAGGGGAAGGGACCCACTTCCACCATGAGTGAGCCACGGGTGCCACGGGAATGTGGGATGGATCATGATCTGCCTGGGGTGTGCAAGCAGGGGCTCTTCCCTATGGCGCCGAGACCACTGAGGGCTCGGTGTGAGAGGCTGCTGAATCCTGGGCCATTGTTGGGAGCTTCATGGCTCTGCCTCTTGGGGTTGAGAGAACTTTCTGGGGTCCCAGGTCTGTTTCAGAATGTGCTTGGTATATCTAGCAATGACCATTCACTCTGTGTCCTAGAAACTTGTTCCAAGGGCTTTGGATGTATTCAGTCATTCACATCTTCCAAATCTCTCAGTTTGGTATCAGACATTGAGTCAGAGCGTTTAGGTAACTTGTTCAAGGTCACCAGCTGGTAAAGATTCAAAATAATTTTTTTTAAATATATAAACTTTTGGTTTTGTTTTGGGATATAGCCGATTAACAGTGCTGTGATAATTTCAGGTAGACAGCAAAGGGACCAGCCACATATATATGTATCCGTTCTCCCTGGAACTCCCCTCCCATCCAGACTGCTACAGATCATTAAGCAGAGTGCCATGTGCTATGCCATAGGTCCTTGTTGGTTATCCATGTTAAACATGGCAGTGTGTATATATGTCCATCCCAAACTCCCTCATTCTCTCTTCTCCCAATTCTCCCCCTGGGCAACCATGTGTTCAGAACCAGCTTTTCAGCCAGGCAGTGAGCTCTTTACTCGTGGGCTGGTTACCAGCTGACGCACTGCTGGTGACAGAAACCCTCATCTCTGCACAGCGGGCCTGGCTGTGGGTAGATTCACAGGGCTTGCTCCTGACCTCCTCCGGCCAGACACTCCGCTGCTCTACCCTGCTGCTCTATCTCGCTGCTTTACAGGAGCGTTCTGACCACCACAGCCTCTCTCCTGTTTTCAGGCTGGACTCCTCCCAGGGGTGCAGGAGGACAAATTGTGAGCTCCTGAGCTCTGCAGTTGGCGCTTCTCTGACATGTTAGCTGTGTCTGCAGCTTAGCTAGGAATCCTGCCTCTGGCTCACAGAGTATCAGGACCACACTGCAGAGGAGAGGGAAGAAGGCTGCTCAAGGGGTGTGAATCCCTTCTCTACTGCAGATCAGCTCATCACCTTGAGAGAGTCTCTCATCTCTACACTGATGCTTACCTTGGGAAGAGGAGATGGACTAACCATTCTGAAAGCACTTAACGCAGAACTTAGCACACAGTAGGCTGTTGACTAATCTCTCTTCCTTTCCCCTATGAAATATAGCTACTGGGAATAAAGAAGTGCCTCTTTTAGTCACAGGCCCTAGGAATTTCATGTGTTTGCTTAGTCCCCCAGAGGAAGAACTGTGGGTCTATGTGGGTTAGATGTGTGAGTGGGTAAGACCAGGCAGTATATATACCAGACCACTTATAATGACGTGGCTCCTATGTTTGAAAGCCAAGGATGTGTTCATACAAGGCCTGAGTATGTTTTTACAGCTCCACAAACCATTCATCCACCTCGCAGGACTCTTTTAGTGCCAGTTTTAGATTTTTGATGCTTTCCCTTTTCTCCTAAAATAGTGATTTACATTGCAAAGTAGTTTCTGGCTTTGGCAGGCTTTGCAGTTGGTGCCTGGACTTCTTTTCTTTAACCATTTATTAAGGATGGAGGATCCAACTTGGAGAGAGCCTGAATTATATGAATTTTGTTTAAAAATTTGTCTCCAACAACTTTTGAGCACAAAAATGAAATAACTGGTTAAAAAATATGTATATAAATTAATTTGTTAGGATCCCTGCTGAGACTTGGGCTTATTTGATGGCTCAGACAGTAAAGAATCTGCCTGCAATGTGGGAAACCTGGGTTCAATCTCTGGGTTGGGAAGATCCCTGGAGAAGGGAATGGTAACCCACTCCAGTATTCTTGCCTGCAGAATCCCATGGACGAGGAGCCTGATGGGCTATATAGCCCACAGGTTCTCTAAGAGTCAGACACTACTGAGCAACTAATACACGCACACACTGTTGAGACCTGGGGGGGAGCTTTGGGAATATAGGAACCTGCTAACCCCCAGGTAAAAACTGGCATGAGGAATTTCTGGGGCTCTTGAGGGAGGTCTGCTCCAGGTGGGAGCTTGGGTCTCGATTGTTTCAGGGGGTTCCAGAAGTAGAGGCTCTTAATGCTGCCTTTGGCTGCCAAGAGAAAGTTAAATTTCATTCATTTCACAACTAATGTCTACTTGGACACGATGAATACACTGGAGGGAGAAAATTATGGCTTGATTTTTTTTTTTAAGTGATTAGAATTCCATCCAGTTCTGTCATAATGAAAACTGCTCTCCATAATTGGATCGAGGGTATATTTAACATGCTCATCGCTTACAGATCAGGAGCTGCCAAGTTCGAGTCATAACACTGTGATGTTTGTTATTAATAATGCCCCATTTTCCAGATGACAAAATAGAAAGGTATTCTGAATAATGAGCTATCTGCAAATTCAAGGCTGATCTAGGACTTGAAGCTTTTTGTTTTTACCTCGTGATGGCTTGTTTCGGAGTTTCTGTATTTATTTCACTGCTTTCTTCCCTCTGCTTATTTGGACATGGAAGTCAGTGACCCACCGATAGCCAGCAGGGCCAGCTTCCTGGGTGAGTGTGTGTCACTCAGGGCCCTGCGTGCAGAAGGGCCCCACACTTGATTTCTGCTCTGGGTGGCTGTCCTGAAACTCTTAATACCTTAAAAACAAAACATGTGCAGAATGTTTTCATTTTGTACCAAGCTTTGCAAAGTGTGTCTCTAGTCCTGATGGCCAGATTTAACCCTATTTATTTGCCTGGCTAGGTAATAGGCCCTTTCTTCCTTTCCTCCTTCTCCATCAGGTCACTTTTGTACCCCTCAGATGGTGTAGATGAAGGATGTAGATACCCAGATTTTGCCAACATGGGAAGGGCCAAGGGCTGTGAGTGTACATCTAGACTTGACCAAGCGGCAGAGTGTTCTCAAACTCAGACTCCAGGAAAACATGGAACCTCAAGGATGGCCCGTGTCCCTATTAGAGTAAATGTTAAAGGTGGCAGTGTCACCCACAGCCACAGGGATTTGTATGGCCACTTAGCAAGGTGTGAGCACTGTCCTGAGATGGGCTGGTTAGGGAATCGTTTTGAAAGTCAAAAGAAATTGGTCTGGATAGTAAGGCTGAGAAGGACTCAATATTGTGGTGAGTAAAGGTCTGTCTTTAAGGGACTTACCTGGCGGTCCAGTGGTTAAGACTCTGTGCTTCCAGTGCATGGGGCATGGGTTCAATCCCTGGTCTGGGAACTAAGAGCCCACCTGCCATGAGGCGCAGCCAAAAAATTAAACAAAAAAAATCTGTCTTTAAGTTGCATGTGCAGAAAGGAGACATGGATGCAGGCATTTGCTCCTTATTTGCCCCTGTCAGCATTGTCGTTGTTCAGTTGCTAAGTCATGTCCTACTCTGATACCCCATGAACTGTAGCAGCATACTCTTTATTTAGTGAAGCCTGATATTCCTTCATGCCGAAACATAAGTAAAACTGCTCTGTTTTTCAAGCTGTAACTGTCTGGGGTGTTTTCTTTAGGGGCAGGGGTTTTGAGTGGAATGTCAAGGTCAGTTTAGATTCCACAGGAATCAAATTCCTGGTCAGTGTGTGAAGGTCAAGGACACTGATCACGCAAGGTGCAAATGAACTCATAAACAGAACTTGATGTAATGGGCGTCTGGACCACAAAGAAATGGAGCAAACAACGCTGTGTGTATGCTCAATTTGTGGAGCCTGTTGGCAGGGGCAAGCAAGGTGGAATTCTGCCAGTACCCACTGGCTGGGCCTGCCCCAAACCTGGCACAAAGTTAAGGGATGGGCTGGCTCCCAGTCCTCAGACTGATTCTTTACCTTGGGTTCTACTGTAGGATTTCTCTGATTTAAAAAAAAAATGTTTCCTAATTTTAAAGGTAAAAATTGGCCTTCATGTAAATCTTGGAAAATGAGAGAGAATGAGAAAGTTATAAAAATCCCATAATTCAGTGATGATCAGGGTCTTCTTTTTTCCCCAAAGTTTTTTTTTTTTTTTTTTTTCTTTGTAAAGGAGTAAGTCCTTTGTTGCACTGAAAGGATGCTTTCATGTACAAATGTCGTATGCTCACTAGTCTGTGTATGTTAACAGTCCTTAAGAGGGAATGTCTTTCTCAGGAATTCCTGTAAAAACTATTTTGAGTTTCCTCCGACCGGATTTCCTTTTTCTTTTCTTTATTGTGGTGGAAGAAGCTGTTTACGTGTTAGATTTGATCTAATTGAAACTGAGGACTGACTTAGCTAAAAATCCACCATCCTTTTTTTAGGAGGGAAACTATTATTCAGGTGTTCAAATAAAGTTTTAACTGCACAACCAGAACCTCTTAAGCTTGTAACTTTCCTGTGCTTGTCAAACTTAAAGGTGTCTGGGCTGTTGAGAGTTTCCTGTGTTTCTCTTATGCATGGATAAAGATCTCAGAGGCCAATCTTTGAGTGGCCAGAGGACTGGTGTTGGAGGGAGAAGTGATTTTCATACGGCATTTTTTTTTTCCCAGTTAAAAATCATTAAAGCCTTGTGTGTTTGTATGACTTGAAAGATAAGGGTCCCTATAGTTAACTTGAGAGTTAAATTATAACTTAGTACCACCTATGTGAAGACTTCTTAAAAAAAAAGTCAATGCCAAAACTGAGGGGATGAGAGTCTTTCTCATACATCTGCTCTTTCTACTTTTATCTGAAATCCCCTTCAAACTTTAATGAAAATGATTTGCTGTATGAACTTGGGTGAAAATGACTATTTGCTTTATTGTTTTGTTTTAGAGCTTTTAAAAGTTCAACTGAATTTATTCAAACTAATGCAACCAGCATTTCAACATTAGAGGCACCTACCTGGTGAGGTTGAGGCGAGGAGAGGAAGAGTAAAAAACCAAGAAGAAGGCACAGGTATGTACCCTAACTGGCTGGCAAAATGGAATCTTATTCCTAGACATGAACGGTACATTCATTATTTGTGATTCCTTCTAATCACAAACTGTTTTTGCCTTCCTGTGACACAGATGATGATAGAAGAAGGCATGTGACTTCACTAGCTGTTTTCTCTGAAGCTGGGCCAGAGACTCCTGGTCATCAGATTGGGTATAATGTGCCATCACCCCAGATACCCTAGGGCAACCCCTGAGGTCTTCTTACTCATTTTGGTGTTCTGGAGGTCACATCCCAATGGGCCCTGGAGCCTCTAAATTGGTTTTCTCCACCCCCTACTTCCCCTGGGCTTTCCCTAGAGCTATCAGAGTACCTGCAGGGCCATGTGTATGGCTGACCCCTCTGGATACTGGTGTCTGGTTCTAGCCTATGGATGCAGATAGACAGCCCAGTGGACTGGCGGAGGCCAAGTCTGCTGCTGCGCCTTGATAAGCCGGGAGGCCCGGGCTATGGCTCTAGGGTTCTGGTGCTTTTGACTCTTTTGATTTCTTTGTCTGATGAATGCATGACCACGACATTATCACGGTGCAGAAGGTAGACCTCCTTTGCAAGTGCCGTTTTGTGTTGCTTAACATCCCTTTGTGTGATCATTTTTAATTCTAGGCAGACGTGAAATATAGACTAGAGAGTTTACCCTGTTTAGATAATGTGTAAAGTTCATGTGGGTTAGGCCTTTCCAGTTAGAGACTGGCATCCTAAGAGCCTAGATCTCACAGGAGCTCTCTCAAGTCATTGGTCTTCCTTCACAAAATCAGTGTGTTTCCAAATATTGGAAAACAGCACAGGAGAACTGATTTTTGTCCAAGCAATTCTATTTTTATAGGCAACAGAGGTGCTTTTCTTTTCTTTTTTTAATTGAAGTATAGATGATTTTCAACGTTGTTTTCATTTCTGGTGTACAGCAAAGTGATTCTGTTATACATATTCTCTTTCATTATAGGTTATTATCAGTTCAGTTCAGTTCAGTTGCTCAGTCATGTCCGACTCTTTGTGACCCCAAGAGTTGCAGCACGCCAGGCCTCCCTGTCCATCACCATCTCTCGGAGTTCACTCAGACTCACGTCCATCGAGTCCATGATGCCAGCCAGCCATCTCATCCTCGGTCGTTTTCTTCTCCTCCTGCCCCCAATCCCTCCCAGCATCAGAGTCTTTTCCAAGGAGTCAACTCTTCTCATGAGGTGGCCAAAGTACTGAAGTTTCAGCTTCACCATCATTCCTTCCAAAGAAATCCCAGGGTTGATCTCCTTCAGAATGGACTGGTTGGATCTCCTTGCAGTCCAAGGGACTCTCAAGAGTCTTCTCCAATACCACAGTTCAAAAGCATCAGTTCTTTGGCGCTCAGCCTTCTTCACAGTCCAACTCTCACATCCATACATGACCACAGGAAAAACCATAGCCTTGACTAGATGGACCTTATAGTTGTATCTGCTAATCCTAAATTCATAATTTATCCCCCTATCCCTTTGCCCCTTTGGTAACCGTCTGTTTGTTTTCTAGGTCTATGAGTTTGTTTCCATATTGTAAATAAGTTCATTTGTATCCTTCTTTAGATTCCGCAGATAAGTGATATCATATGATATTGTCTTTCTCTCTCTGACTTAATGCACTTGGTATGATAATCTCTAAATCTATCCATGTTGCTGTAAATGGCGCTATTTCATCCTTTTTTATGGCTGAGTAGTATTCCATCGTATATGTATATCACATCTTCTTTATCCACTCATCTGTTGACGGATACTTAGGTTTCTTGGCTATTGTAAATAGTGCTTTGAATGTTGGAATGCATGTATCTTTTCAAATTAGAGTTTTCTCCGGATGTATGCCCAGGAACGGGATTGCTGGATCAAATAGTAACTCTATTTTTAGTTTTTAAGAAGCCTCCATATTTTCCATGGTGACAACACCAATTTACATTCCCAAGAAGTGCTTTTTTAAAAAAAAAGACTAGGTTGTACACATTTTCTAAAGAAAGCAGAAGTCTCCATTTATTTTATTTAAAATTTAGACAACAATTATCCATAAAAAAAATAACTGGTGCTGCTTAGCTGCTCAGTTGTATCAGACTCTTTGAGACCCTTTGGACTGTAGCCCGCCAGGCTCCTCTGTCCATCACATTTTTCAGGCAAGAATACTGGAGTGGGTTGCATTTCCTCCTCCAGGGGATCTTCCCGACCCAGGGATTGAACCTGCATCTACTGGGTCTTCTGCATTGCAAGTGGATTCTTCACCCCCTGAGCCATTGAGGAAGCCATGTATCTGCTCATTACATGTCTTTCTAAAAACAAACCTGAAGGGTTTTGTTTTTTTTTTCTCTGCTGGGTTTGCATTGCTGCTCGGGTTTTTCTCTAGTTTTGGTGAGCAGGGGCTACTCTCTAGTTGCAGTTCAGGGGCTTCTCATTGTGGTGGCTTCTCTTGTTGCAGAACACAGGTTCTGGGGAGCTTGGTTCCAGTAACTGTGACTCCTGGGCTCTAGAGAACACCTCAATAATTGTAGTATACAGGCTTAGTTGTCCCTTGGCACGTGGGATCTTCCCGGATGAGGGATTGAACCTGTGCCTTCTGCATTGGCAGGAGGATTCTTTACCAGTGAACCTCCAGGGAAGCTCAAAGAATTCTTACATGTGCCACATTTGCATCTTGAAAAGAGGGTATTATTTGCAAGCATTTTTTTTTGGTTGTTGTTTAGGCCCTCTGCTCCTTGGGCAGACTATTTTGCTGTGAATTTTCTGTGCATTTTCTTCTCATGTTCCATTTTCAAATGGTAATCATTAATCCTTCCTCATGACCTCTCCCAGAATATAGTTCTCAAGGGCTGCTGCTCCAGCAATGGTGGGGAGGGGCTCTAGGGGTAACCAATGACCTAGGGTCATGTCCTGGGTCAAAAAAAGATGAAAGCTTAGGCCAATGGTTAGTCTCTGGGTCCTGGGAAAGGTAGATCTCTCCAGACTGGGACTGAGACAGCAGAGTGTCGTCCCTGCACAGCCCTGGCTGTGCTCAGACAGACAGGCCTTCCAGGGTCCCAGAAACCCCTTTGATTTTGTGGCCCATTCCACATGCTGTTTAGTAATAAACAGAGTTCAATGACCAGTCTAGACAAACAAATCATGGCTTCTGGCAAACCCCGCTTCTGATGACATGTTATGTCTTAGAAATGTGGGGAGGAAGGAGCCGGCTTTGAAACTCGAACGTAGCGCCTTTGTGAGCTAACAGAAAATACAGAGGCTGAGATGGGGACCCAGACAAACAGACCCCACTCTAGCCAAATGAGGAGGCATTCCCTGCTTTGTGGCTTGTGAATTTCCTGCTTTGTCTTCCTCCAGGCGTTAGGAAGCTGCCCTGAACTGGAGTGAAATGTGAGACATTTCCATATTAATATTTCTGAAGCCCTTGGGGTCGTCGCACCCACCTGCTTCTCCACGCCACCCCTCACCAGCTGTTCTGAACAGTTTTCGCTAGAGACACACCATTTTTCTCTTTAAACAAAATATTTCATCAAAGTTGGATTTTAATTGAGCCAGGAAGCCTTCCAAGCTATTTCATGTCCACTGGCCAGCTTTATCTGTCATTTGCAGGTGAAGAGAAATCTCGTAACTTTCTCATTGACTTTGCTCCTTCCTCCTCCAACCTGTCAATGAAAGTAACAACATCAAACCTTGCCAAGCTGTGTGTTATCAGCTCACAGGACACACAGTAAAATCCCATTTCTGTTGGGACAAAAACAGGAAAAATGCGAAGAAAGGACTGGCTCACTGAAATCCCTGTAAAATAATCCCGAGTGAAAATAGCAGCACTTTTTGGGGGGGAGGGGTTGCGGGGGGAAACATGTGCTTCTTATAAATACAGTCCAGGATGATAAACTGTGTATACAACAAAGAATGCTTAGAAAATGTGGCTGGTAGACTTCTTCTGTGAATGCATTTGGGCTGTTTTCATGTCGAAATAATTCATTTTCAGCATTTATCAAAGGAGGTTGTTTGTTTTTGTTTTTTTTTTACAATTTTTAAATTCATTTTTCTTTGACAGAATTGAATTGTTGACTCAATGTTAACGGTTCCTTGCAAATATTTACTGAATCTCTCTGTAAACTGTCCTCTAAATTAGACCAGAAGGTTCAAATCTCTGACTAACTCCCCTTTGGAATCCCGCCTTTTAAGGTAATCTCTCTCCTGCTATCTGTGCCAATTAACTGAGAGCATTTTAATAACAGGGAATAATAATTGCTGTTTGCTCATCATTGAGAGGAATTTCCCCCTGTGCATTTATTTTTAGGGAGACTAGATTGTTATTTAGCGCAGGGTGATGCTGATAAAGACTTTAATTACTGTGTGAGAGATTTTGGTGGATGAGAAACAAGAATTTGCAGTATTTTGTTCACATTTTGTAGAGAGTCGAAAATTTAAAATTCCTTCATTTGCTGAAAATGTGAGGACTGCTGCAGTACAAGGTGTTTATATAGACAGACATAAACCTATAAAAATGCTTATGTGTACAAGATGAACAATCAGAGGGTAAAAGTCGAAGACCTGAGCTTTACTTCTTATTCTTTCTAAGGAAAAAGTTTTGTCCTGGACATAAATGAATTCCTCTACAGACCCATATGGGAGAAGGAAAATGTAGTAATTTGCATTATCCTATTTTAGCTGAATGTAATTCCCATATATACCTTTTTCTTAAGGAACAAAACATGACCAACTCTTTGTATTAATTTTAATTGCAACATGAAAGCTTTATACTTGTTACCACTGGCCAGCTTTATCTGTCATTTGCAGGTGAAGAGAAATCTCGTAACTTTCTCATTGACTTTGCTCCTTCCTCCTCCAACCTGTCAATGAAAGTAACAACATCAAACCTTGCCAAGCTGTGTGTTATCAGCTCACAGGACACACAGTAAAATCCCATTTCTGTTGGGACAAAAACAGGAAAAATGCGAAGAAAGGACTGGCTCACTGAAATCCCTGTAAAATAATCCCGAGTGAAAATAGCAGCACTTTTTGGGGGGGAGGGGTTGCGGGGGGAAACATGTGCTTCTTATAAATACAGTCCAGGATGATAAACTGTGTATACAACAAAGAATGCTTAGAAAATGTGGCTGGTAGACTTCTTCTGTGAATGCATTTGGGCTGTTTTCATGTCGAATAATTCATTTTCAGCATTTATCAAAGGAGGTTGTTTGTTTTTGTTTTTTTTTTACAATTTTTAAATACATTTTTCTTTGACAGAATTGAATTGTTGACTCAATGTTAACGGTTCCTTGCAAATATTTACTGAATCTCTCTGTAAACTGTCCTCTAAATTAGACCAGAAGGTTCAAATCTCTGACTAACTCCCCTTTGGAATCCCGCCTTTTAAGGTAATCTCTCTCCTGCTATCTGTGCCAATTAACTGAGAGCATTTTAATAACAGGGAATAATAATTGCTGTTTGCTCATCATTGAGAGGAATTTCCCCCTGTGCATTTATTTTTAGGGAGACTAGATTGTTATTTAGCGCAGGGTGATGCTGATAAAGACTTTAATTACTGTGTGAGAGATTTTGGTGGATGAGAAACAAGAATTTGCAGTATTTTGTTCACATTTTGTAGAGAGTCGAAAATTTAAAATTCCTTCATTTGCTGAAAATGTGAGGACTGCTGCAGTACAAGGTGTTTATATAGACAGACATAAACCTATAAAAATGCTTATGTGTACAAGATGAACAATCAGAGGGTAAAAGTCGAAGACCTGAGCTTTACTTCTTATTCTTTCTAAGGAAAAAGTTTTGTCCTGGACATAAATGAATTCCTCTACAGACCCATATGGGAGAAGGAAAATGTAGTAATTTGCATTATCCTATTTTAGCTGAATGTAATTCCCATATATACCTTTTTCTTAAGGAACAAAACATGACCAACTCTTTGTATTAATTTTAATTGCAACATGAAAGCTTTATACTTGTTCTTACTCTAACATTTACCTCAGTTCTAAGTGCAAACTTTCAAATTGTTAAAGAACTTAATGCTAATTAGATTTCAGGGATCAAGAACTGGATTAAATAAGGTCAATTAACCTATAGTGTGGAGAAGGCAATGGCACCCCACTCCAGTACTCTTACTTGGAAAATCCCATGGATGAAGGAGTCTGGTAGGTTGCAGTCCACGGGGTTGCTAAGAGTCCGACATAACTGAGTGACTTCACTTTCACTTTTCACTTTCATGCATTGGAGAAGGACATGGCAACCCACTCCAGTGTTCTTGCTTGGAGAATCCCAGGGACAGAGGAGCCTGGTAGGAGGCCATCTACGGGGTGACACAGAGTCGCACACGACTGAAACGACTTAACAGCAGCAGCAGCAACCTATAATGTATGTATAAATGTACTTGTGATATTAGAATGGCAATCAACAGGACAGAAGCACATTAAACTATTTCTCAGTAAAGCTAAGATTCATCAGCTTAAATTTCATGGGGTCTTGTCTTCCTTTGTCTGGGAAATGTGGCTCAGGTAGCTGCAGAATTTCAAAGCCAGAAGGAGACCTGGAGTTCTCCAGTCTCATCACATTGACTCATTCATTTTTATATTCGTTCAGTGAACCAGGTCCTGCTATAGGCTAGTCTTCCTGCTGGGTGCAGGGATTATAATGGTAAGCAAAAGCAGATGAGTTTCCACCCTTATGGGGTGGACACTGGGGAGAACACCTGATGAGATTTGCCTTTTGAAATGCTCAGCCTCATTTACTTTAAAGTTTTAATGAAATTATAACATTTGCCTGTGTGTATGCATGCTCAGTCATGTCCTGCTCTTGCGATGCCATGGACTGTAGCCCATCAGGCTCCTCTGCCCATGGGATTTCCAAGGCAAGGATAGTGGAGTGTGTTGTTGTTTCCTTCTCCAGGGGATCTTCCTGACCCAGGGATCGAACCAACTTCTGAAATAGAAACTCTTAATGCCAAGAAAATTTAAAAATTCACATATATTCAGTGATGGGACTATGGCTTAAATTTCCAAGAAACATTCTAATACCACAGTAGTTTATGTATTGTGTTGTAGGATTAAAAAAAGGAGGAATACTTCCACAGATTCCTCCTGCCCTCTCTTTCTGGATTTATTTATTGCTCTGTTGAAGGCTAAAATTTTTGCTGGTTTAACCAACAGTTACGTATAGGGATATGAATTCACAAGCAGTTGAACTCAATCTCTACCTCTACATCCTAGTCTCCTTGGGAACTGACCACTGAATCTTGCAGATTCAAAGGAATCAGTTCAGCTACCCAGTTAGGGACCACCCAGTCATTTCCTGCCTTGATCCAGTCATTTGTAGGTTTCTGGCCCCTCCCTTCCTCCCCAGGGTGCCATCTAAGTTCACAGGGAAGGGCTGGCAGCACTTGAAGAATGGTGTGGAGGAATCCTTTGGCCCCTGCCCAGAAAGCTGGCACTCTATGAGCTGTCCTTGAGCCCTCATGGTCCTCACGGGCTGTTAGCCCCAATCCCTCCCAGATTCTGCTGCTGTGTCCACCATGGCCTCTCCCTACCAGCCCTCCCACCTCGGCTCCAAACTGTGCACCCTCCACACTCCAACCAGGAGACCCCTCAGGCCTGCGACTTTGCTCTGCCCTTCCACACCAGGCTGTGGGGGTGGGGCTCTTCACAGACACCTCCTTTAGCTTTATCTGTTGGAGAAACTGTGGGCTCTAAGAAAACTTGCTTCACTGAGATTTCAAGCACAGGCTCTTTCCTCTCGGAGAAGGCAATGGCACCCCACTCTGGTACTCTTGCCTGGAAAATTCCATGGACGGAGGCGCCTGGTGGGCTACAGTCCATGGGGTCTGGAGGAGCTGGACACGACTGAGCTACTTCCCTTTCACTTTGGGGCTTCCCTAGTGGCTCAGAGGGTAAAGCATCTGCCTGCAATGCGGGAAACCTGGGTTCGATCCCTGGGTCAGGAAGACTCCCTGGAGAAGGAAATGGCAACCCACTCCAGTACTCTTGCCTGGAGAATCCCATGGACAGAGAAGCTTGGTGGGCTACAGTCCATGATAGCAAAGAGTCGGACACGAATGAGCGACTTCTCACTTTCGTGCACTGGAGAAGGAAATGGCCACCCACTCAGTGTTCCTGCCTGGAGAATCTCAGTGACAGAGGAGCCTGGTGGGCTGCCGTCTATGGGTCGCACAGAGTCGGACTGACGCGACTGCAGCAGCAGTAGCAGCTCTTCCCTCTGGGATGACCTCAGGGAATTTAACTGGGGCAGGGCCTTGGGGCGGAGCCTGGACGTGGGCGGGGTCAGGGGGGGTGGAATAGATCTGGAATGCTGTTCACCTCTTTTCTGATTTCTCACCACTCTACTATTATCCAGAAGTATTTTTAATCTCCTTTCTTCACAGTGGAGAGAAAATGTTTTTCCCTCCTCAAACCATTGTTTATGGATAAGATTTACATATAGATTACCACCATGGTGTGATCACTCACCTAGAGCTAGACATCTGGAATGCGAAGTTAAGTGGGCCTTAAGAAGCATCACTACCAACAAAGCTAGATGAAGATGATGGAATTCCAGTTGAGCTATTTCAAATTCTAAAACATGATGCTGTGAAAGTGCTACACTCAATATGCCAGCAAATTTGGAAAACTCAGCAGTGGCCACAGGACTGGAAAAGGTCAGTTTTCATTCCAATTTCAAAGAAAGGCAATGCCAAAGAATGCTCAAACTACCACACAATTGCACTCATGTCACACACTAGCAAAGTAATGTTCAAAATTTTCCAAGCCAGGCTTACATGAATTGTGAACTCCCAGATGTTCAAGCTGGATTTAGAAAAGGCAGAGGAACCATAGATCAAGTTGCCAAAATCCACTGGATCATTGAAAAAGCAAGAGAGTTCCAGAAAAACATCTACTGCTTTATTGACTATGCCAAAGTCTTTGAGTGTGCAGATCACTACAAACTGTGGAAAATTCTTCAAGAGATGGGAATACCAGACCACCTGATCTGCCTCTTGAGAAACCTGTATGTAGGTCAAGAAACAGCAGTTAGAATGTGACATGAAACAACAGACTGGTTCCAAACTGGGAAAGGAGTATGTCAAGGCTGTATATTGTCACCTTGCTTATTTAACTTACATGCAGAGTACATCATGAGAAATGCTGGGCTGGATGAAGCACAAGCTGGAATCAAGATTGCC
>SJYC01040629.1:0-57654 GCA_006408675.1 Madoqua kirkii
CTCCTGAGAGTCCCTTGGACTGCAAGGAGATCCAGCCAGTCCATTCTAAAGGAGATCAGTCCTGGGTGTTCTTTGGAAGGAATGATGTTAAAGCTGAAACTCCAGTACTTTGGCCAACTCATGCAAAGAACTGACTCATTGGAAAAGACTCTGATGCTGAGAGGGATTGGGGGTCGGGGGAAAGGGGGACAACAGAGAAGGAAATGGTTGGATGGCATCACCGACTCGATGGACATGAGTTTGAGTAAGCTCTGGGAGTTGGTGATGGACAGGGAAGCCTGGCGTGCTGCAGTCCATAGGGTTGCAAAGAGTTGGACATGACAGTTGAACTGAACTGAACTGAGACTGTAGACTTGAGTCAGGAATTTAGTTTTCACAGAGTAACAATTGGGGTTGCAGGGCGGCGGGGGTGGGGGGGGTGGTGGTAGGTGGGAAGTTTGTATAGAAAGTAAGAGAGGGTAGTGAGGACTTCCTTGGTGGGCCAGTGGTTAGGTATCCACTTGCCAATGCAGGGGACATGGGTTTGATCCCTGGTCTGGGAAGATGTCACATGCTCTGGGGCAACTAAGCCTATGCGCCACACCTATTGTGCCGGTGCTTTACCAGCTGAGCCACAAGGGATGCCCGAGAATACTGGAGTAGGTAGCCTGTTCCTTCTGCAGCGGATCTTCCTGACTTAGGAATTGAACCGGAGTCTCCTGCGTTGCAGGCAGATTCTTTGCCAACTGAGCTACCAGGGAAGCCCTCTAGGGAGCCTGGGAGCTGCAGTTACTGAGCCCACATGCTGGAGCCCATGCTCTGCAACAAGAGACACCATCGAAACTAAAGAAAGCACTATTGCAGCAATAAAGAGTCCGTGCAGCCAAAAATACATAAATAAAAATAAAATCAAAAAAGAGAAAAGGGTAGTGATTAGAAAAACTTACTAAGAGCAAAACCCCCTCACAAGTGTTTCAAAACTGCTATCCTTGCCATATTTAGAATCTCAGCTTTCTGACGGAAGCTCAGATTTTCTTTATTCTGAGCAGACATCCTGTTCAAAGCTCTGCGATGTGCCACTTTGTTTACAACTTTCTCAGCAAGGTCTTTATTGAGGTCAGTTCTATATCAGACCTACATTTATGACCTGATTTGCCCTGAAAACTATTTTTATTTCTGCTTTCTATGCCTCCACAGTGCTGTTTAAATTTGCCAAGTGTGAAATCTCACCCGCAAAGCCTTTTCTTGAAACTGATTCTAAACATGAAGGAGTGGGTGATTTCAGCCACTCAGATAGAGTCGTCACACAGAAGGTGGTATGATGTGAGATCTGAAGTGCAGATTAGGAAGAGGAGAATGCAACAGCGGGATGTGCTCATAGGAATGAGATTGTGTTGATTCAAGCAAAGTTGCTGTTATCTGATTATCTGCTGCTGCTGTTTAGTCACTAAGTTGTGTCCAACTATTTGTGATCCATGGACTGTAGCTCGCCAGACTCCTCTGTCCATGGGATTCTCTAGGAAAGAATACTGGAGTGGGTTGCTATTTCTTTCTCCAGGGGATCTTCCTGACTCAGGGAATCGAACCTGGTCTCCTGCTTGGCAGGCAGATTTTTTACCATTGAGCCACCAGGGAAGCCTGATTCTGATTATCTAGGGCAGGGGGCTCAAATAACCTGTTCTCTCCCACTGTACTGAAAGCTCCCAGAGGCTCCTCTCGGCTCTCTAATAACGTCCTTGTAAAGCAAAACGCAGCAGCAGCGTTGATCTGGAATATGTGTGGCACATAAGAAGGCATTCAGAAGTCTGTATTGACTGTCTGGTTTCTCCCAAACAGGTCAGCAGAGCCTGTGTGATCAGCAGAGTTCCTGGATCCTGCAGCCACCTCACTTATCTGGGAAGGACTGGGATACATGTTCACTCTTCAGTGTAGGGAAGGATGTCTGGCACTGGGTCTTGTTCTGTGACACTGGGTGTTGGTTGAACCCTGGTGCCTCGAGAATTGCTTGACTGACTATTAGAAAGTCTTACTCACCTCATTGTGTGGGACAAAGTTTTTCTGCCATCGCAAACGATACTATGGGGCCCTTTACTAGTTCCATCAAGCTGGGATGGAGAATGACAGAGTACAAATCCAGCTAAGTGGGGCCCAGTCACGCTTGCTGCCTCTGTTGTGGAGAAACAGTGTAGACGCATGAAGAGCAACCTCAAGTTCAAATGCTACCCCTGCTGCTTCCTAAGCTATTTGATCCTGGAGAATTAACTTAATCTTTTTGAATTTTAGTAGCTGTGCCTGAAATTGTAGGGATGTTGTGAACATAAGAAAAGATGAACAGATCAAGTAGCCACGAATCAAATCTATAGCTTGTGTTTTAAATAACAAACACTCCTTTTTAAAACACTTTTCAAAGGTATAAGATTGTATGAGCACACTGAATTTTTTTTTTCAACCTACAAGCACTGCCACCGCCTCTGACATTTGTGAGTTGCCCCCTCCCATTGGGAGTCACTGAATTAGACTTTTTAAATTGACCTTTGTCCTCATCTGGAGTGGTAGCATATACTGCAGAACATAGTAACATAATCAGACTGAATTCATTACCATTCATTACCCTTAAAAGCATTTAGGAGACAGCTACATGCTTGGGGCACTGTTTTGATCGACCCACAACCCTTGATTTCTGGCTCCTCTCAAGCCGGGGTGATTCTGCAATAGTCAGGCACGAAGGCTTAAAAGCTAAAAGAAACTTACCATTTTGGGTGGCAGTTAAGGCATTTTCAAGGCTCAGAAACAAAAGGAAGGAATATTGGGGTTATATGGAATATAGTGAATAATACAGAGGAAGGAGAATTGAATATGGAGAAGGGTAGAAATTAGTCTGGAAAATCAGTAGAGGACAGTGAGAGGGTGGGTCTACATAATTAGGGCTAAATATGGATAACAGTGGACTGAATTAGACAGATCCAGTGGTTTCAAAGATTGAGGGGTGGAGATCTAGATCTTCTGAATGAAGATCTCTGAATGAAAAAGGCTGTAGCTGATATATCCTGACCCAGGGCTACGAAGAGAAATAAAACAATTTCTGCTCTCTAGGAGCACTCCTGTTCCATATCTGCTGTGTCAGGAGGAGAGCTGTTCCGTGTGTTGTAAATAGTCTGGAGGAAATGACTAGCTTGGTTGGGGATGGCATGCACTTGGTGGGGGAAACTTTATGGAGGCCTCCCTGATAGCTCAGTCAGTAAAGAATCTGCCTGCAATGCTGGAGACCTGGGTTCGATTCCTGGGTTGGGAAGATCCCCCAGAGAAGGAAATGGAAACCCATTTGAGTATTCTTGCTTGGAAAATCCTAAGGACAGAGGAGGCTGGCAGGCTACAGTCCATAGAGTCGTAGGAGTCAGACATGACTTAGACCATCTTTCCTTCTTTCTTTCTTTTCTTACTGAAGAAGTGGCATTCTACAGGTGGGGACAGCAAGGTCCAGAGAGGTGAAATTCATTGTCCAAGAACACACAACACAGAATACAGAGCTGAGAATGCAACCCAAGCCCTCTGCCCTGATGTTATGATTCCTTCAGGCAGTTTTGCTGGTACCTGTTTGCATACCTGAGGAAAAGGAGGAATCACATTGGCAAGTGAGCCAGAAAGCAGGAAGGGAGCTGGTCTGGAGTTTCCTAACAAAAAACCTGGAGACTGTCACTTAGCTGATTATGCAAAAAACCTGTATCCTAGGGATCCCTAAATGGAGAAGGAAGCTCATGCAGTGGAGAGTTGAGCGGTATAGTGCTGACGACCTCATTTCGCTTCTGAAGCCAGTTCTATCCATAAACTTTTGCTTCCTCCAGTTTGAGCTCTGAGTTGCCACCCAAGTATCTTCCCCCATGCAATTAAGCACATATAGCTGCTTGGACACTGTGACAGGTCTTTTCCATGGGCTTACTGAAAAGACACTGTGGGGAGTTAGCAGGACTCCTGCAAGACTGTAGGTGTGGAGATGAGAAAGGGTGGTTGGCCAGATGCTGAAAGTGGGAGAATTCAAAGAAAAACTGGTTGGATGGATTGAAGGATGAATCTCATAAGGCATTCAGTTATACAATTGTGGGTGAGGTAGTATTGTCCAGTGTGATGGGACGTGAGGAAGCCACTGTTTGGGGGGAACTAAAGAAGGCCTATAATTTCCTGATTAAGCTTTCTTTTTTCAACCATGTTTAATGTGAGTGGTTCTATCTGGAACCATTGAGTGATGAAAATCTTGGAATGCTCTAACAGTGGGGACAAGACAGTCATTTGGATGTGGTTTTTGAAGACTTTCTGGCTACCGTAGCCTGAAAGCAGTCTTCTGGCAGAATCCACTTTAGGGAAACTTGAAAAGAATATGCCACCAGAGCAGTGGAAAATACCCACCCAGTGGTTTTAGAGTTTGATGTTCAAATTGTATGATAGTGAAAGATTCAGAGAGCGAATTAGCCAGAGTTAGACTGCCCATAAATGCTCTTCCTGTAATTAGATGATGAGAAGAGAATTCTAAAAGCTTCCAACTCAATTTCTTTTATTTAGGACAGTCTCATTTAATTAACCATGACCCTAAGGGAGCAGCCTGAAACAGTGTTGACAGTAAGGGAGAACAAAAGGAGACAAGAAAACCAGAGACTGGTAGCAGTTAGCCTAATAAACGTGCTGTGCTGTGCTTAGACACTCAGTCATGTCCAACTCTTTGCGACCTCATGGACTGTAGCCCTCCAGGCTCCTCTGTCCGTGGGGACTCTCCAGGCAAGAATACTGGAGCGGGTTGTCATGTCCTTCTCTAGGGGATCTTCCCAACCTAGGGATTGAACCCAGATCTCCCACATTGCAGGGATTCTTTACTGTCTGAGCCACCAGGGAAGCCCAAGAAAACTGGAGTGGGTAGCCAATCTCTTTTCCAGGGGAACTTCCTGACCCAGGAATCAAACTGGGGTCTCCGGCATTGCAGCCTGATTCTTTACCAGCTAAGCTAGCTGGGAATCCTAGTACATGTACTTCGGGATGCTAATCAAAGAAATTCACAAGTCACTGGGTCACCACACATTTCCTTGGTACAGTGACATAATCTGACTTCCTAGTTTCAGATGGGAAGTCCAGTGAAATACTAGATGCACATATGTTTAGAAAAGCTGGAATAAGGCTGAGTGTAAGTGAGCTGCCTGGCTCACAGCTGGAAAGATGAACGGATGTGACTTTTTAATTTTTTAAACTGGAAGATGGTTGCTTTACAATGCTGTGTTAAGTTCTTGCTATCCTCTCCCTCTTGAGCCTCCCCTGCCCACCCCACCCCTCTAGGTCATCACAGAGCGCTGAGTTGAGCTCACTGGAAAGATGAACGGATGTGACTTTTTAATTTTTTAAACTGGAAGATGGTTGCTTTACAATGCTGTGTTAAGTTCTTGCTATCCTCTCCCTCTTGAGCCTCCCCTGCCCCACCCCACCCCTCTAGGTCATCATAGAGCACTGGGCTGAGCTCCAGTTAGACAGTGGCATCCACCAGCTCTTTTACACGTGGTAGTGTCTATATGTCAGTACCACTCTCTCAATTCCTCCCACCCTCTTCTTCCCCCACTGTGTCCACAAGTCTACTCTTTACCTCTCTAGTGTGACTCTTTGAGTCACAGGTTTGGAAGGAAATCATTGTAGAACGCTGGAGAAGGCAATGGCACCCCACTCCAGTACTCTTGCCTGGAAAATCCCATGGACGGAGGAACCTGGTAGGCTGCAGTCCATGGGGTCGCGAAGAGTATAATGCGACTTCACTTTCACACATTGGAGAAGGAAATGGCAACCCACTCCAGTGTTCTTGCCTGGAGAACCCCAGGGACAGAGGAGCCTGGTGGGCTGCTGTCTATGGAGTTGTACAGAGTCCGACACGACTGAAGCGACTTAGCAGCAGCAGCAGTTGTAGAAGGCAGCCTCACTGGATGTCCTGGAGGAAAGTTCGCTCTGCTATTCTCTCTGAAAGACCTATGATGCTTTATTTGTTTAGTATAACAGATGCTCTTGATTAATTTCAGCAGTTTTATTATCTCATTTCCTGGGTGACCTAACAGCAGGGTGTGAGTAAGCAGATCAGGATGCCATTTCTAAGAATATTATTCATGTTGTTCAGGAGGTGAGCTTTAGGGAAAGGAACGCCTGGAACCACTTTCTTGAGACCTTAATTCTGATCAGTTGGAGAAAAAAGTCATCAAGTCTCAGGGACTCCTCTTGTTTAGTCTGAGAGAAACTTAATTTCCAGTTTGGCCAGTGAGCTAACGACAAGAGAAGGGGAAGAGTCAGTAATTCCATTGCCAGTGAGTTTCTTCTTTGGATCTGAGTAGGAAATTCCATTATATTGACTAGTTTTGGTGCAATAGACTCCCAAATAATTAATTATTAACTTGGCACTCTCCTCCTCTTCTGTTATGTTGAGGTATATTGAAGAGAAGATAGTCAACCTTTTTTTCCTTTAAACTACAGAAATGGCAATTTCAGATAGTTCAACCTAGTATTTCAGCAAAACCCAGTCATCCTGTGAAGTCCCTGTGTGTTTTATTCTCTGTGAGGCTGTACACTGCATGTTAATTTCACTCCTGTTGCTGCAATAAAGCAATGGAGAAGCTGTGTGTTCCCTCTTGGTTTCACTCAGGCAGCATTGTCAGCCTCCAGTGACTCTCTTAGCCCAGGTCAGCCTTGTCAGATGCTTGGATGCCCATGTGGTGGCCCACCTGTACAGAGAATGTGGGTGTGTAATAAGTCTACTGTTACTGACATGGGGAAATATCAAGTCATTAGGCCATGCTTTAAAAGTGACCACTGTTTCTCTCTCTCTCTCTCTCTCTCTCTCTCTCTTTTTTGTGGGCTGGGGGTAGAAATTTTCTTTTACAGAGTGTTTGCTCATATTTTGTCTCTGAACCATCAAAAATTGCATTTAAAAAGCTAACGTGGCGACTTCTCTGACAGTCCAGTGGTTCAGAGTCTGCATTTCCACTACAGGGGATGTGGGTTCAATCCCTGGTTGGAAACGTAAAATTCCACATGCTGAACAGTGTGACAAAACAAGACAAAACAGAACCCACCTCTCCCCGACCCCTCAAAAAATAATGTGGCTGAAACTTTTGCTTTCCCACAGATAATTTCTAGTATGGCTCACACATGTCTTGGATACCCTGTCACTTTAAGCAAAGGTTTGGTTTTTTTCCCCCTCATATAAAAAAGTCCTACATGTGTATTAAACTTTGTATCTAATAAAGGCAGTATTACAAACCAGCATAGACAATTGTCTAACCATATTGACACACAAAAAGAGATGTATACCTTTCATCAGTATAAATATAACTCCAACTGGACTTTTAGGGGGGAAATGGGGGAAGATAAATTTTTAAGATAGTGGAATAAGAGAAGATTTCTTAAATAAAAATAGTATAAGGAACATATTATAAAGAAAAAGATTTATACCCTTTAACTACATTGAAATTAGTAAATATCTGTGTGACAAAGCACTATAGACAGAGCTAAAAAAAAAAAATACCCTCAAATTGGTTTTATTTTTTCAATTTCTAAAATTCAGTGACAGTATCCAGAATATATAAAAGTGACTTCACACCAATAATTTTAAAAATGGTCAAGATATGAAGAGGCAGTTCAGGGAAGAGGAAAGGCAAATGGTTGACCACTGAAAAGATGCTCACTCTCAGGAGTGACTAGGGAAATGCGAAGTAGAACAGCAGTGAAGGACTACTTCACATCCACCGGGTGGGCAAGCAACAAAAGGCTGGGCTTTAAGAAAACACCACCTCGTATAAGGGCAGATTTTGTATTATTACTTTGTAAAACAAAATGGTAATTCCCAACACAATTGGAGATGTAATTCTCAGTACAATTATAACTTAATTATGTTACTTCCGAGTATTTTCTAAGGCCATGTCACAAATGCTCGAGGAGCACTGTTTGTAATAGTAAAAACGGGAAAATGACTCAACTTCATTAACTACAGCAGGGGTTTGGCCAGTTCTAATCCTCTGGGTCAAGTCCAGCTCCCTGTTTCTGCACAGCTTGCGAACAGTTTTTACATTCTTTTTAGTATTAAAAATACCAAAGACAAGTAATATGTTATATCATTGTAAAACTTACATGAAATTCAAGTATTAGTGCCCATAGTAAAGGTTTTTTTTTTTTTTAATTGAGGTACAGTTGATTTACAACATAGTGAAGTTTTACTGGAATACAGCTATGCTCATTCATTTAAGTGTGGTACTTGGGGGGCCTCCAGGTGATTCAGACACACACTAAGTTTGATGAACAGTGAATAGAGGGATGGATAGATTGTGGTGGGTTCATACAATGGAGTACTGCCAGGCTTTCATCTTCTAATTGGTCTCTTTCTCTGCCTTGCTTTTGGAAGACAACAGTGTGGGATGCGGCTTTCGTTTCCTTCCTCTTTACACAAACACGAGTTAACTACAGCCGTAAGGGCTTCGGGCCTGCCAGCTTAGTTGCTAAATCACGTCCCCCTCTTCGGGACCCCATGCACTGTAGCCCCCCAGGCTCCTCTATCAGAATTTCAAGGCAAGAATACTTGAATGGGTTGCCATTTCCTTCTCCAGGGGATCTCCCCAACTCAAATCCTCGTGAACCCCCATCTCCTGCCTTGGTAGCTGGGATTTTACCACTGAGCCACCTGGCCAAAAGGAATAAGAACACTCAGATCTGTGGTGTGACAGCCCAGTTCCCAAGGGCCAACAGGGTTCACAGTACCCAGGTTACTCCAAGTTCAAATCTGCCTTCATAGGACGTTCACTAAGTCTATGAAAAATGAAATGGAGGCAAATCTAAACCAAAGGGTACTCAGAGGCAAAAATCTTTCCTGGAACCTAACAAATTCTAGGAAAATTACCTGGGGAAGTTACAGAAAATGCACTTAAATTTCCCAATTATCACTACTTTTACACAATAACTTACAAATAGCTGAGAGAAGTAGAATTTACTAGAATTGATCCAATAAATCATAATGTCATAGATGATCAAACCTTGAAGGAGTGGCTAAGATTTCCTAATAACTGGCAACCAAAGCTCTTTGTAACTTATAAATCACTATATATATGAGGATAAAATAAGGCTCTTCACTGAAAGAGATAAAGAAAAGTAAAATGGTTAGTGAAGAATGGACAGTATATTGTAATTAATAAGCACAGGCTTCCAGTCAGACGCCTGTTGTCCCATTCAGGCTCTGCCACTCTCTAGCTAAGTTATGGAATAAATAAATCTCTATTTTTTCTCTTACTGAACCAAATTTTCATAGGAGTTGGCCATCCTTCTTATCCTTCCTGTAAGACTTTCTGCCTTCAATGGTAAAAATGTTTTAAATAAAAAATAATAATAACTACAATTTTCAATGCGACTAAATTTGGATACCTAGAAAATATTCTTTTCCACTACTCCATAGTACTCATAGATATATTTGATACATTAGTGGATTTAAAAGAACTGGAAAAGAATGGAATAGATGAACAGGAATCTATTTAAAAAAATAGAAGTAAATGATCACATTAAATAAAAGGATGATGATAATTAGTGTTGTGACACAAATTCTACTCTTGGAAAGATACCCAAAAAAATCAAATCACTGGGAGAATTTTTACAAGACATAACTGATAAAGGAATTATATCTAGAATATAGAACACAGGTATGCTCAGTCATGTCCAACTCTTTGCAGCCCCACAGACAGCAGCCTGCCAGGCTCCTCTGCCCACAGAATTATCCAGGCAAGTATACTAAAGTGGGGTGCCATTTCCTGTTGCAGGGGATCTTCCTGACCCAGGGATCGAACTTGAATTGCCTGCATCTCCTGCATTGGCAGGAGGATTCTTTCCCACTAGTACCACCTGGGAAGCCCAGATTATAAAACACTAGAAATCAATCTATTAGGAAGTTTGAATAGGAAAAAGGAGTCCAAAATAGCAGTGGCTAAAAGACAAAGAAAAGAAAAAGGCCAAGAAAAAGAACAAAGGAAGGTCCAAGAACCACAGTGAGAACTCAGGTCAAACAGGAGCCAAAATTGAGCCTCTCGCTTCTCCTCTCTTCGCTTCTCTTGGGTCAAGCCACTCTCATGCCTTGAAAATGTATTCTCCTTTGCTTGCCAAATAAAACTGAGCTTTAACACCAAGCTGTAATACTGGACCATACATTGCTTCAAATTTTTGCAAGACAGAACTGAGGAAATTACACACTCCCCCACCGCCACCGACAAACCCAATTTAAAAGATGGGCAAGTCTGAACACCCTATCAAAGTGTTTGTTATGTATCGAAGGCAACTAAGAACACAAAAAATGCTCAACATCATCAATGTAATAATAAAGAGAAAGATTCATGTGGAAAACAGTTTGTCAATTTCTGATAAAGTTAACATACAGTTACAAGATGACCCATCAATCCCATGCCTCAGCATCTACTCAAGGAAAACAAAAAGCCTCTCATGAATGTTCACCATGGGTTTATAACTGCCAAAAACTAGAAACAACCCAAATATCCTTCAAATGGGAATCAGTAAACTGAAGTACATGTGTCCCAGGAAAACCACTCAGCCATGAGAAGAAGTGAAAAACTGATACAAACAACATGAATGAGTCTCAGATGCATTATGCTAAGTGAGAGAAGTATGATTCCACTTATGAGATATTCTCAAAAGGACAAAACCATAAAACCCAGCACAGCCAAAATTAAGTTTATATGAAAAAAGAAAATATTCCTTAAAAATTAGGGAATTAGGACTTCTATTAGGGCACACAAATCTAGGTAACTTCTACTTAAGCATTTCAGCAAATTCAGTAAATTTGGCTGAATAATATTAAGTGTAAACAGATAGGAAGAGATAATACTGATAAATATTATTAGATAAATATTATAAGGTAAGCAGATAATATTAAATATTAATATCATTAAGTAATGAACTTAATATTTATAGTTATTCTGTATGTTTGTTCGGTTTATTCAGTAACATATCCCAAGCACCTACAAAGGTCACTAGTCCATAGTAGGTACTTCTACTTACTGAATGAATATTTAAACAAAAAGCAGCTTATAAATATCAATACAAACCATATCCCCAGTGTAGTCAAAATTTAATCGCAGATGCTAGTAAAACTGAATGATAACAGTTAATCCTCCCAGAAAATAACTTCAGTTTTAAAGAAACATTAACTAAATGAATCTCTAATAAGTATTAGAGTAGATTTTTGTAGAAAGGACTTTCTGAGGTCTGTACCTCCCACTAGTGGCCATGCCATTACTCCAAACATGCAAGTCTTCATTAGTGTTTAAGGTATATGTGACTAGCCATGTCAATTTTGAATTAAACAAAATCACAGAAAACAATTCAGGAAAAAAAAAAAACACGTGGGTTCATTCTATACCATAGACAAGGCCTTAAAAGCCTTTTCTAAAAAAGAAAGATAAGTTGCTTTTATCTTGGACACAAAATAAATACTGAACAACCAGGATTTGATCCAAAAGCAAAACTTCATAGCTTTCATATCAAAATCTTCAATTATAGACTAAAAGTAGTAAGTCCAGTTTATAAAAAAGAAAGATAAGTTGCTTTTATCTTGGACACAAAATAAATACTGAACAACCAGGATTTGATCCAAAAGCAAAACTTCATAGCTTTCATATCAAAATCTTCAATTATAGACTAAAAGTAGTAAGTCCAGTTTACACTGTTAGCCATCTAACAGGTTAAAAACCCTTGAAGGAGGCCTATGGGTAATCACAAAGAATGGCCACCTTATTACAAAAAACTATTACCCCTGAACAGTTGTTTTCTGTTTTAAAAATAATAGTGGGGGAGGGGCTGTCCTCAACCTCTGTACCTAACACCCCTCTTGGCAGCTAAAAGCTTTAATAATGCAAAGTCTTCTCATCTTTGTTAGCTAGGGAAACACAGTTTAAGTTCACATTCAGTGGGTAGCTGCTGTGGAATGCATTAAATAAGGAATGTTTTATCCAGAGGAGAAAAACCTAATCTTCAGGTGTGGATTGATACAAAGGGAGTACCATTCACGGAATTCAGGAGAATCAACACCTCACAAATTCTTGCTCCCTGACCTGGTGTTACATTACCTGCTACACTGCATCTAAAGTTCACTCTTCCCCTGCAGTCAAAGATGCAGAGACGGTATCCATATTAATGCAAGGAAACCAGCTTCCAGTGCTCGGCTCCTCTGTGTAAAACTCAGATAGAGCAGGGCAAGCGCTGAAAAATCTATTTCTGTTAACTATAATTCCATTCGCCATCAGAAAGATCAATGACTAGCAACAATCATTGTTCCATCTAGTCAGTCAAATATTCAGTCTCGAGTAAGTCACATACTTAAAACTTAATATGCTGTACTTGACAGCATAATATTACTCATCCATTCCATTAATATTTACGGATGGTCTTCTCTGCTCCAGGTAGGATGCTTTTAACAAAAATGCGACTATACTCTGTACATGCGACCTTCTAAAAACATGTTGGGGGTGGGGGCAGGCTTCCCCATGGCTCAGAGGGTAAAAGAATTCACCTGCCAATGCAGGAGACACAAGAGATGCATCATCAAGCCCTGGGTTGAGAAGATCCCCCCAGAGGAGGAAATGGCAACTCATTCCAGTCTGAAAAATCATTCTGGTCTGAAAAATCCCATGGTAGGCTACAGTCCAAGGGATTGCAAAGAGTCAGACACAACTGAACAAGTGAACAGAGAGAAAAATATGTGCAGTTTTAGGGGAAACTTCCTAAATCTTCCCCTGCATTTTGTTTATTACTTTGCTTCTTCCAAGAAAAACTGTATAAATGACACCCGTGTGTGTGTGTTTTACAAGAAGGAGAAATTGATGAATAGAGAGGCCCATTTATAAAATGTTCTTCCATTTTCTGTTACAAGCCTCCTGTCTCATTGACCACTTTCTTCAACTAAGTAAATAAGTCATTCTTGTTTGAAGAATAGCATTCCAGCAATGAATGGTTGGGTAACATTTAGACACAGAGCTCTCTCTCTTAGAAAGCTCACCCACCACCTCCTAAGTCTTCCACTAGCAACAAAGATGTCTTCGGATATGTCTCGTTGGTTCAGACTTCCATCAACACCACAGAGGAGAGAATATATTCCAAAGAGTGTGTTTAAGTTTATCTTAGGAACTAAAATGAATGCTAAGATTAGGAGAGGGGAAAGGATATGTCAACCTAAAAAAAAGCCTGATTTCGTAAACAAGTTGATTTAAATATTGCTTTATGAAAGCATGTGTTTTATAGCCATGGGACCTAAGGTAAACCAGTTTACAAAAGACTTTAACTGAAAGAACATACAGGATACAGATTTTTCACACTTTATTTATGTATTTACTTTTGATCGCACTGAGTCTTCCTTGCTGGCTGACTGGGCTTTTCTCTAGTTGCAGTGAGTGGGGGCTACTCTGAGCTGCCATGCTTGGGTTTCTCCCTGTGGTGGTTTCTTTTGGTGTAGAGTACAGGCTCTAGAAGGCAGGGTCAGCAGCTGCAAAGCATGGGCGTAGTTGCTCCATAACATGTAGAATCTTCCCAGACCAGGGATCGAACCTGTGTTCCCTGCATTGGCAGGCAGATTTCTATCCACTGCGCCACCAGCGAAGTCCACAAATAGGTTGGAACATTCTTCTGTTATAATCTAACCTGAAGATAAAATTATAAACAGCAGAGAAAGGGACTTGAAACCATATATTCACCACAACTATTTGCTGCTGCTGACAGATTCAATCCAGTAATTTTGGTAAAAGATTATTTGCATTTTCTTAATAATTCAACCTTAATTTTTTAAATACGGGCTACTATTTATTTCATTACTCTAATCAGGATATTGCTTGTCAGCTGAAACCAAATAGATCAATCCTTCGAGGGGATTTTCTCTGCCTTTCAAAACCCAGGGTACAACCTAGCGAGAAAATGGACATATTAATATTGATTTGAGATGACTTCATATTCAGCGTAGATCTGTGAATACTCAACTGCCATGTCCAATTTGGAGAAGGCCAACATATTAGGAATAAAAACTAAGAATTCAGCCCTTCTGTTTAGATGCATTCTTCCACTGTATTTCACGCTCTGCTTTAAGGTTGCCAACATACACAGAAGCACTCTGGCCTCTGCTGCCAGAGATAGGAATTTTTTCAACAAGTGTTTTCTTTCAGTTATATTTCTCTGTAAAGTTCATAGTCAGAGGAGGCAATGGCACCCCACAGTATCCATCCTCAAAGTATAATCCACAATCATTTCCCCAATGGCCTACAAATGCTGGACACCTGCATTTTATACCCTCACCCAGGCAGGAAAAGAGGGAAATAGTAAAACCAAAAGGTTAGTTTATCGGCCTGTCCTTCTTTACCCCCCAAGGGCATAGCTCTCCTGGAAGCTCCACCCTAAAGTCACCTGTGACACATGGATACTCTAAGCACAAGGGTGTCTGAGAAGATAAATCTTTTCATCGGGATTTACTAACATTCTCACAAATATCACAGTTCAAAGCGTGACAAGAGAAGAAAGGATATTAGATAGACAACTTGTAATATTTGCCATAGGTAGATCACATTTTAAAAAGTGAATTCACCTAGGTAGCTATCTGAGGGAAAAAGAAAGTTAGATCTATAGCTCAGGCCTAAATCAATTATCGTAAAGTCTGAAAGATCTACAAAGTAACCTAAAGAAACTAGGAGATTTTTGTACTCTAGGAATGAGAAAAAGTGCCTATGATACAAAACCAAAAAAGATTAATAAACCCAACTATGTATAGATTTAGTTTATTCATAGAAAAACAGTCAAAACACAAGCCAGCCTGAGCGCACACACACACATACACACAATAAAAGCACCTGCAACTCATCCTACACAGAGAGCCAATTTCCTGAATAAAGAGTTCTTACAAAAAAGGCTATAAAGACTTAATTAAAAAGCCACAAATTGCTCTTAATATGAAGAGCTGGTCGGTCTCATCAGATTAATGCAAAACAAAACTGCAAGATACCATCTTCATCTTTCTAACTAACAAGAATAAGAATAGTGGAAACTGACCCTCTCCTGCCTGACTGGTGGAAGCATAAATTGGCAGACCCCTCCAGGGAGGAAAACCAACAATTTATGGCTGGGAACCATCCTATAGTTATAACCACAAACATGCAAAATGACATATGCCCAATATCATTCACAGAAGCCCTGCTTATAATTATTAAAAAATCAGGAAAAAATTAAGTATCTACCAAAAGGAGACAAACTAAATAAATTCTAGTTCATCTGGTCAATAAAATACTATAATAAAAATATCAGATTTTACAACTATCAAAAAAAAATTTTTAAGCCCCTTATGTGCCAATATGGGCTTCCCCAGATGGTGCAGCAGTAAGAAATCTGCCTGCCAGTGCAGGGGATGCAGGTTGGATGCCTGGGTCGGGAAGGTCCCCTGGAGGAGGGCATGGTAACCCACTGCAGTATTCTTGCCTGGGAAACCCCATGGACAGAGGAGTCTGGCGGACTACAGTCCATGTTGAGGCAAAGAGTTGGGCAGAAGTGAGCCACCATGCTTCCATTTAACTTGTAGGAATGAAGCGTGTACAGAGATTATCCAAAGCATTCAGGCTTCTCAGAAGTCATGTGAATATTTTTTCCACTTTCTCACCAGGCAGTGACCACTTAAGGTGATATGCAGTTTCCACAGAGGTGAGGAAGGCGGTGTGCTGGCTCTGGACCTGAAACTTCTAAGCTGATTTATTTTACTCCCTGGCTAAAAGAGTCTGGGATGTGTAGGGTCCAAAATGTTGTTACTCCAATCTTAACCAATTGCAGATTCATTTCTTAACAAGTTTCTAGTTAAGAATTGAATGCTCTAATAAGAATTGATTATTGGTGGAGTATTTGTTGTTCCGTCGCTCATTCGTGTCTGACTCTTTGCGACCCCATGGATTGCAGCACACCGGGCTTCCCTGGTGGAGAATTAAAATTAACTCCCATTTAACCTTTGATCGATTCTTTTCACCTTATCTGATATTAGAAGTAGAGTGACCCCGGATGGCTTCATTAGGGCTGGAGGGAACAGGAAGAATCCACGTGAAGGTAGCTGTCTTGGGTGAGGAGGGCTCCCTGGGAGGCAGGAAAATATTCTACTTCTCAGGGCAGAACATTAAAAGAAGCTGTAGGAAAGAGCCACAAAAGCTACTTTGTAGGTTTCCTTTAATTGAAGGATATCCAGATGAATTCACAAAGCTGCAAAATCTCAACTTCCATACTTCAGCTGACCTTTCTCTTTTTTAATTTTTCTTTACTGATTACTGGTTACACCGGGGCTTTGTTGCTGTGTGAGGGCTTTTCTCTAGATGCGGCCAGCAGTGGCTTCTCTTGTTGCGGTGCAGGAACTCTAGCCCGCAGGCTCAGCAGTTGCGGCACGCGGACTCAAGTTTGCCCTGCGGCACGTGGGATCTTCCCCGACCAGGAATGGGACCTGTGTCCCCTGCACTGGTAGGGGGTTTCTTAACCACTGGGCCACCAGGGAAGTCCCAGCTGACTTTTCTGATTCCCACAGTAGTTCAGCCTGGTGTCCCTCCCATCTAATCAATCTTCTGTCCGAATAAGAAAAGAAGCTCAAAAGTGGGAGGAGGGGAGCGTGGGCAGCGGGTATCTATCCCATACTTCTGTTTTTCTCCTGGACAGATTTTTTGAGGGCCTTTCCCTAGCCTAGGGGCTTACAAAGGGGAAAACCTTAGGAAGCCAAGCCTATGGTACAGAGCAACCTAGAATCCCCCCAGGGACCTGAGAGCATCCAAGGAGAGCTGTAAGGGAAACCGGGTGCAGAGATGCTCTCGACACCCTTGGCACTTTGACCACTGTTTCCACTGGATCGTGGTCCTATCCCATATCCTGAAATCGATGCCAGTGCCATTAACTATATGCAGAGCATAATAAAAGGGGTGACAGGGAAAGAACACCAAACTAAAGAGAAAAGGAAATCCTGGTTGTCATGGAGCCCATAATCTCTTTGGGATCAAAAGCTATGAACGTATGTAGCCAGCCCACAAAAGCAGTCTCAAAGGCTGGACTGCAGAGGAGCTTTTACAAACTGAAAAATCTCAGGACATAAACACAAAGAGGATAGTGTGGCAAGGGGCCTGCAACAGATGAGGCCAGGCGGGCATTGCTCTGCTTTCCTTAACCTTGCTCCCCTCTGTCAGGCAATTTCTCCTCATCTTACCATCCAGATTTCCAGCAAGAGAATTCTATACTCTCGTCCTTACTTCTGCCTCTCCATCTCCGATCCACTTCTCAGTGAACTCCGATGTGTCTTCCACCTGCACTCTGAAATCGCTCTAAATCCCGAGTGAGCTCCAAATTTGTAGATTATTCATTTTTATATTCTTTCCTATTACGGTTTATCTCAGGACACTGAATACAGCTGCCTGTGCTATCAGCAGGACTGTGTTTTTATCCTTTCTGTATGTAACAGTTTGCATCAACTCACCTCAACCTCCCAGTCCATCCTTCCCCCACCTCTCCTCCTCCTTGGCAACCTCAAGACTCTTCTCTATGTCTATGAGACTGTTTGCTTCATAGATAAGCTCATTTGTGTCATATATTTTAGATTCCATGTACAAGTGATATTGTGGCATTTGCTTTCTCTGACTTACTTCACTGAATATGACCATCTCTAGGTCCATCCATGTTGCTGCAAGCGGCACTATTTCATCCTTTTTATGGCTGAATAGCATTCCATTGTGTATATGCACCACATCTTCTTTACCCATTCATCTGTCAATAGACATTTAGGCTGTCTCTGTGTCTTAGCTATTGTGAATAGTGCTGCTATTAACATAGGGGTGCAGGTATCTTTTTGAGTTATAGCCTTGCCTGGATATATGCCCAGGAGTGAGACTGATGGATCATATGGTAATTCTATTTTAGTTTTCTGTGGAACTCCCGTACTGTTTGCCATAGCAGTTGTAGCAACTTACCAACTTCCATCAACAGTTCCTTTTTCTCCACCAGCCCTTATTGTTTAGGCTTTCTGATGATGGCCATTCTGACCAGTATAGGTGGTACCTCATTGTAGTTTTGATTTGCATTTCTCTAATAATTACTGATGCTGAGCATCTTTTCATATGCCTATTGGCCATCTGTAAATCTTCTTTGCAGAAGAGTCTATTTAGGTCTTCTCCTCCTGTTTTGATTGAGTTGTTTGCTTTGATACTGTTCATTTCAACATTTTACTACTTGCGGGCCACATACCTTCCTGGAAATCTGATGAATGCTATGAACCCTCTTCCCAGAAAAATCCTACACATATACACACTGCAGAGAGTCCAGAAACACCCTGAAACTTGATCTTGGATCAAATGGGTCAAGAGATCCCAGGTTAAGAACACGTGACCACTAGCTTGGTTTCTGTAACAATTTTTTCTTACAAATTACAGTTGACTTTTGAACAACTCAGCAGCTGAAAATCTGAGTGTAACTTTATAGTTAACCCTCTGTATCCACAGTTCCACATTCACAGATTCAACCAATGGCTCATGGGTCATCTAGTACTCTAGGGAAAATTTAATGAAAAAATTCATGTATAAGTGAACCCGTGCAATTCAAACCCAGGTCATTCGAGGGTCCACTGTGTTCCACTTACACTCTGAATCTTCTGATTATTTCCCACAGTTATGAATTATGGTCAATCTTCTCATTCAGAACACTCCTACTCGTTAATCACTCAGTCATCACTGACAGCTTTAGAAGTCCTACACCTGTATCGCCAGCCCGAACCACTCCTCCAAGAGTCATACTTCCATAACTACCACTTGGTCAATAACTCTCCTCTGGTTAACATCATATTCAGTGTGACCAGAATCAAATTCATCATCCTCCCCTCACTTGCCCACTTCCCACTTCATTAGGCTGTCTTTCTATTATCACAATTCCATTTCTAAAACAGCCCAGGAGCTCCTATCAGATCAGCCCTCCCAGAGAAAAGAACTATAAACCTAGGATGGATGCATTTTTTAAAATGTTCTGGAGAAGAAATGAAAACAAGCCATTACTGGCAGTGAGTTGACATACGAAAGAATAATGAACTACACTAGATGGGGAGAGGCCCGAGTCCCTGCCGTGCAAGTGCGTGAATTTCGGTAGAAAAATCCACTGGGCTTCGGAACTAGAGGACACAGCCCAGAACAACCACAGTCCCTAGAAGATGAGAGGAAATTCCAGGCCATAGAGAGCTAGAGAAAGGGAGAATAAATACCCCCTCATCAAAGCCCTGGAGGGCCCCCAACCACAGATGTACAGGGAGAGCCCAATCATACAGACTAAGGGGAAAGGAGCTGAAGTGAGACTTACATTTCCACCACCATAAGTAAAACAGAATTTAGAGTCTGAGTCCAGGCAAATGAAACACCTGAGTGCTTGCTCATGCTTAGTCATATCTGACTAAGCCATGGACTGTAGCCCACCAGGCTCCTCCGTCTATAGGGTTTACCAAGCAAGAATACTGGAGTGGGTTGCCATTTCCTATCCCAAGAGCTCTTCCCAACCAGAGCTCAAAACCCGAGTCTCCTGTTTCGCCTGCATTGGCAGGCAGATTCTTTACCACGGAGCCACCTGGAAGACCAATGAAGTACCTGCTTTAAGCGTAAAAGTAGAATAGAATAAAATAAAAATACCATTTCTTGGAAAACATGTAAGAGAACTGTGAATTCCCACAGCTTATCATTTATAACATCCAGGATACCGTCCAAATTAGTTGACTGAAAAGCACCTAGAGGGCTTTCCCTGGTGGCTCAGTGGCGGGGAGTCCCCCTGCCAAGGCAGGGGACGTGGGTTCGATCCCTGGTCCAGGAGCATCCCAAGTGCCCCAGAGAAACTAAGCCTGTACACTACAAATACTAAGCCTATGATCTAGAGCCTGGGAGCCACAAACACCAAAGCCAGCACACCCTAGAGCCCATGCTCTACAGCAAGAGAAGCCACCACAATGAGAGGCCCAGGTACTGCAGCCAGAGAGCAGCCCCTGATACCTGCAACTAGAGAAAATCCTGCACAACAACAAAGACCCGGCACAGCCAAAAATAAATATTAAAAAAAAAAAAAAGAAAAGCACTAGGAAAGAGGCTCTCATGCCCCAAGGAAAAGACAATCATGCGAGAGTCTAAGATGCTTCAGATATGCCAAATAGCAAGCAAATATTTTAGGCCCAATCCCCAGGAATAGAGAGGGAAAATGCTAATAATAATAAACAACAATCTATACAATCAAATCATCATGACAATTAAAGAGAAATTGAAATGGAAAATAAAAAATAAAGACGCCCTGATGCAAGATGACAGAAGAGTCAGGAAACCTACTGAAGATATGCTGAAGACAAAGCAATGTAAATGATTCAATCTGAAGAACAGAAAGATAAAAGGTTGGAAAAAAGTGATTCTAGGAACCTAAGGAACATTATTAGTTTATGCTCCAGAAAAAGAGAACGAATGGGACAAGGAAATATATATATATATATACCTGATAAAAGGCCAAAATTTCCTCAAAAATGAAGAAATAAATTTGGTGATTCAAGAAGATAAGCAGATACCAAGCAGGATAAATACAAATAAGACAATACCTTGGCACATCAGAAGCAAACTCCTAAAACCTAAGTATAATCAGAAAATCCTGAAAGCAAGCTGAGAGAAGTGAGATGGTGCTTCCAGGACTACAATGATTCGAATTACAGTTTCCTTCTCATCAACGTCAACGGAAGCCAGAAAACAGTGAAACAGATCTATAGAATGCTGAAAGAAGAAAAAAAATCTTTTTAAGCCTGTCCACTCAGATAATAATATTCCTGGCTGCCAGCACCCCACATCAGAAACCCAGGAATGAGCTGGACTTTCTTCCTCATCCCCAAACCCTCTCAGGACCACTGATTTTACCTCCTTTGCTGCTGCTGCTGCTAAGTCACTTCAGTCGTGTCCAACTCTGTGTGACCCCATAGATGGCAGCCCACCAGGCACCCCCGTCCCTGGGATTCTCTAGGCAAGAACACTGGAGTGGGTTGCCATTTCCCTCTCCAATGCATGAAAGTGAAAATTGAAAGTGAAGTCGCTCAGTCGTGTCTGACTCTTCACAACCCCATGGACTGTAGCCTACCAGGCTCCTCCGTCCATGGGGTTTTCCATGCAAAAGTACTGGAGTGGGTTGCCATGCCCTCCTGCAGGGGATCTTCCCAACCCAGGTATCAAACCCATGTCTCTTACACCTTCTGCACTGGGTAGCATCAAGAAAATTCTTAGCATACTCTTGAGAGAATTAGGGTGAAAGGGGCAAATTAAATCTTACCACTGTTTTATAGTTTATTTTTTATAGTTCATGTTTTAATAGTTTTGTACTTGTAAATCCTCCACAAGAGTCTCAGGGACCTGCAGGGGGTCTCAAACCACACCTTGAGAACTGCTGCTTCAAAGGGTTCCTTCTGGGGTCCAGATATCCCTGAAAGCTCCAGCTAAACTAACCTTCCAGGAATTCCCTGAGTACACCACTCTCTCATGTTCCGCTCGCCCTGTTCCCTCTCCTTAGAAGAAAAGGCTTTGAGTTCCACATTTCCCAATTAACACCTACCCATGGACTGGGATTAAGTACAGCCTGTTTCTAAAGCATTTCCTAATCTCTCCCCTACAGTTTGGTTTTTTTGAATATTGAGTTTTAAGCCAGCTTTTTCACTCTTCTCTTTCACTTTCATCTAGAGGCTTTTTAGTTCCTCTTCACTTTCTGCCACAAGGGTGGTGTCACCTGCACATCTGAGGTTACTGATATTTCAATACCTCAGAATTTGGGGACAAATGTGATGGGTGACAGGAATCATTTCTGATGGTGAAGGAACAACCCTCAAAATGCCTAGTTAATCACATTGGGTCACCAGGAAAAAATTCTAGGATGATAGATGAAGAGCTGAGATGGTCTAGCTGTCACAGAGAAATAAAAAAGCACCCTATGTTTTTCATATAAAGTTTACAAAGTAAACAATGAGAAATGTTGAAGAGGGAAGAAAATATGAGAGGGACCAGCAAAAGAGTTACAAGTATAGCCAGTCCTCCTTATCCACTGATGAGGAACCCAAGGATATGAGGGGTGGACTGTACCAGGAGACATTATAGAGTCTTTTAAGCGTGTGCGGATTTGGGCGGGGTTGGGGGCAGGGGCAGATGGGGAGAAACCTGGGGTCTGGGCTGGGAGTAAAACCAATCTGTAACACATCCTTGCTTGTCAAGGAGGGCAGATGCAGAGGGGTGCAGTTCCCAGGCCTGGTCAATTAAATGACCTAAAAATGAGTCCTCTCTTAACAGCCTAGGACTGTTCAGTAATTTCTATTCATAACTGAATAGACGTGAATATGAGGCGAGACTCAAAGAACCAGTGCACTGCCTTTCCATCCCTGTGGAAGGCTGGGTGATCTTAGAAACACAGTGAGGCCCCAGGGATGCAGCAACTCGACACCATTCCAAGTGATCAACAATATTAAATGCTCTCATCCATTCTTCTGTCGATGGACATTCTGGTTGCTTGTATGTCCTGGCTATTGTAAACAGTGCTGCAATGAACATTAGGGTGCACGTATCCTTCGGCATCATGTTTTCCTCCAGATATACGCCCAGGAGTGAGACCCCAGGAGGGTCATACGACATCTCTAAGATGTGGTACATATGTACAATGGACAATTACTCAGCCATTAAAAAGAATGAATAATACTATTTGTAGCAAAATGGATGGACCCAGAGGTTGTCATACTGAGTGAATTAAGTCAGACAGAGAAGGATAAATATCATATGACATCCTTTATATGTGGAATCTTAAAAGAAATGATACAAATGAACTTACAAAACAGAGAGAGACTCTCAGAGAACAAACTTAAGGTTCCCCAGGGGGAAGGATGTGGAGAAGGGAAAGTTAGGGAATTTGGAACAGAAGTGTACAATCCACTATATTTACAGTGGATAACCAACAAGGACCTACTGTATAGCAGATGGAACTCTTCTCAGTGTTATATGGCAGCCTGGATGGGAGGAGACGTTGGGGGAAAATGGATACATGTATGTGTACAGCTCAGTCTCTTTGCTGTTTATCGGAAACTACCACAACACTGTTAATCAGCTATACCCCAATACAAAATAAAAAGTTAAAAAAAAACTCTAAAAATGTGTAGAGAATTGTCAACCCTAAAAAATAAATATTTTCAGAGTAAATAAATCACATTTTACTCTAATTAGTTGTGTCTAATTCAATAAGAATTAAGTCATAAATTACTTTCAGATTTTTATAAGAACTAAAACCAGGTAAATAAATGTTTTTCTATTGAAAGCAATATTTTTCAGCTATCAATTTCAATCATGAAACATAAATTTTTCTCAAAACACTATCAGTAGAAACACATTTATCTATTGTTACCTTCCAAATATATTTAGAAATATTTTAAAGGACCAGAAGTTATCTAAATGAAAATCAACCTTGTCATGGGATTCCACATGTACCTTGCTTTTCCTTTGGTAAATGTTAAGCTCTAGACTGAATACGTGAAGAAAAAGATATTATTTCTGAGTTATCATATTACTTGATTTTATGTAAAAAAAAATCATGTAAATGTTTCCAATTTTATGAGAAGTGATACATAAGTATTTTGATCTAAAACATTTGATATAAAAACTGAAAATGGTCCCAAAACTAAAGTATACCAGTATTCACCATTAGTGCTGATTTTGAAATTTTAGAAGTTTTTACTTAAACATTTATAAGTCCTGTTTTGATTCTTAAAGACAAAAGCAATAGTTACAACTGTAGTACATTGAATTTTATGTCACTTTTTTGCATCGCACTCCAGGAAGAAGTAGAGAAGGCAATGGCACCCCACTCCAACATTCTTGCCTGGGAAATCCCATGGATGGAGGACCCTGGTGGGCTGCAGTCCATGGGGTCACTAAGAGTAAGACGACTGGGCGGATTCACTTTCGCTTTTCACTTTTGTGCATTGGAGGAGGAAATGGCAACCCACTCCAGTGTTCTTGCCTAGAGAATCCCAGGGACGGGGGTGCCTGGTGGGCTGCTGTCTATGGGGTCACACAGAGTCAGACACGACTGAAGCGACTCAGCAGCAGCAGCAGCCAGGAAGAAGATTTTTTATGTAGCTTTACCTTTCAACAGAATGCAATGTCCTTATTATGTGTTCCTCACCATAATAATTTGTAAATAATTAGCTGAAAGACAATTAAAGGTAAATCTAAACCTATTAGAGCTTACAATTAGCATTTGACCCCAAATGAGCTAAAACTGGTAGGACTAGCTCTACCAAAACATTAACCAAGAGAGGGAAATAAAAAAATATTGGCACTTTATTTTAGTAACTTCAGTATTATTATGTATACTATTTTAAATTCATATTTCTTAAGTTGATAGTTTAAAACGTTAAAATTTCAAAATCTTAATTAAAAATTATTTTAAATCATGTTGGATTAAAGAAGCATGTAATATGAAAAGGAATAAAAATTATGCCTGAATTTTGAAAAAAATTATGAATCAATATTTTGTGTAAATCTAAATTTAAAATGTAGATACCTCAGAGAAAATCCATAGATGGGCTTCCCTGATGGAAATTGCAGAGAAACTCCTTAGATACAGAAGTCTAATGCTTAGCAATTAGGACAGTTTAAGGCTTTTGCTATGATCAGGTAAACTGTATACACGATCACGAAGGACATCTCAAAAGCGCATTAGCAATCCTCAATGAGCTTGCCCCATACCAAACAAGTCATCTATCATCAGTATTAGCAAATGAAAAACTCGTGTGTTGGTCCCCTGAAAGACATTATTTAGCTTAAGGATGCTACAAGTGCTCCTTCAAACTCTCAGCATTAAACAAAGTAAAAAAATGTCCAAATGAGGGAGGAGGGGAGGTTAGAGGGATAATTAAAAGGAGGTCCTCCCCTTCATGAACAGGGCCATGGCTTGGTTTTATTCCCTGAAGCCAGCGCCTTTCCTCACAGGGATATATATGTCTTCTTTTTCCCAGGTACACATCAGGAAATCAATAATACTCACTGAGTTAAAATTGAATATTTAAAAACTGTACTTCAACTTTTAATTAATGACTAGAATAAGCCGTAGGAAAATATTCTCAATCTATAAATGATATTAGGATTAAAGTCAGAGGCCCTCGGCTCCACCCTTCAGAAGCTATGTATAAGTTAAGTGAGCTTCAGTGTCCTCACCTGTAAAATGGGAACTTCATCTGCCAGTCCTAACAGAAAGGGATCAGATGAGGATCAGAGGGATTAAAAGGATCAGATGGATCAGATGAGGACTGGTAAGCTTCAGAGCACTGGCATCAATATGAGACATGTGGGCCTGGGACACGTAAATCAACACTTTTGCTCTCACCATCATCTTTCAGGAGTTAATCATTATCTCCTCAGGGTAACTGTAAAAGAACCATCTAACACTAGAAGAATGTAAAGATAAATGAGAAAGACAAAAAGCAGCCGAAAATTACAGTCCTTGTGAAATGATCAGTTTCTAAAAATACCATTAGTACTACAGAGAAGAATGCTGGAAACATTAAGAAATTTAGTTTAACACATGATTAAAGGTGAGTCAAGGTTGGGCTTGAGTAGCCATTCAGTTACAAGCGTCACTTGTCACATGAAAAAGAGGCTGAAAGCCCAAAGAAGAAAACTTAAACTGCCAGGTAAATAAGAAACTAAGGCTATAAATTCCATACACAAAACGTCTATAATTTATAATTTCTAATAGTAAAGCACATCCATTCAAAAAAAAAAAAAGATTGTTCAGCGGTAAGGTATAACCCTATGTAATTATGACAATTTCACAGTGTAGGGGGGGATGCTTAAGAATCTTTAATAAAGCACAGGATTTTATGGGATGTAAAATTAAAACCTCATATAAAAGTTGCTAAAATATATATAAAATGAGCAAAGCGTAGAAAGAGAGCACAGATGCACTCTGAACGTGACATCCTGGCATAGCAACTTCTTTTATGCTTCCTGAGCTTCCCAACAAGAAGAGAAACCGGAAGCGGTGACTGGAAGTCGGCCCAGGTTCCGAGTCACTGTTTATCCATTTGTGTGCTCCTAGCATTGTAGTTACCCTTTCCAGAATTTCGCCCTTTTCCTTACTTCTGGTGTCCACATCTTCCGCATTCCATAGAAACTACAGTTGAAATAGCTCTCTGCTTGAATCATTTCATCCTCCAAACCCTATGAAGCAGGTCTGACCACTGTTTTACAATAAAACTAAAGCCCAGTGTTTAGTAACTTTCTCATGGTCTCACTTAAGCAGTTTAAAAGCACATGTGAAGTTCATACATGTGAATTTTATTCTTGGCCATCCACTGTCAGGAAGCTACCTTTTTTGTCTAACATTAGTATGTGACAATATTTAATAGGGCTTCCCTGGTAGCTCAGCTGGTAAGAATCCACCGGCAATGCACAAGACCTGGGTTCAATCCCTGGGTTGAGAAGATCCCCTGGAGAGGAAATAGCAACCCACTCCAGTATTCCTGTCTGGAGCATTCCAGGGACAGAGGAATCTGACAGGCTACAGTCCATGGGGTCGCAAAGAGTCGGATACAACTAAGCACAATATTTAATATCTCAAACTTTTTTGGTACATATCATATATATATATATATAGTATTATGGGAAATACAAAGGTGAGAAAACAGGATCTCAGCCCTTCAAGTTCCCACATTAAGATGGGAGTGGAAGTCAAGCAAAAATCACTGTTTTAAAAGAGAATGACCCAGATTATCATGACTCACCTAGAGCCAGGAATCCTGGAGTGTGAAGTCAAGTGGACCATAGGAAGTTTACTATAAACAAAAGCTAGTGGAAGTCATGAGGTTCCAGTTGAGCTATTTAAAATCCTAAAAGATGATGCTGTTAAAGTGCTGCACTTAATACATCACTAAACTTGGAAAACTCAGCAGTGGCCGCAGGAGAGAGAGAGTTCAGTTTTCTTTTCAATCCCAAAGAAGAACAATGCCAAAGAATGTTCAAATTACAATACAATTAAACTCATTTCACATGCTAGTATGGTTATGCTCAAAATCCTTCAAGTTAGGCTTCAGCAGTTTATGTACCAAGAACTTCCAGATGTCAAACTGGGTTCAAGAAAGGTAGAAGAACCAGAGACCAAACTGCCAACATTCATTGAATCATAGAAAAAGCAGTGGAATTCCAAAGAAATATCTACTTTTGTTTCATTGACTATATGGAACTCTTTGACTGTGTGGATCACAACAAACTGTGGAAAATTCTTAAAGATATGGGACTACCAGACCACTTTACTTGTCTCCTGAAAAACCTTTATGTGGGTCAGGAAGCAACAGTTAGAACCTTACATGGAACAACAGACTGGTTCAAAATTGGAAAAGGAGTAAGATGAAGTTGTATATCATCACCCTGTTTATTTATGTGCAGAGTACATCATGTGAAATGCTGAGCTGGATGAATTACAAGCTGGAATCAAGACTGCACAGAAAAATATCAACTGAGATATGCAGATAACATCCCCCTAACAGCAGAAAGTGAAGAGGAACTAAAGAGCCTTTTGATGAGGATGAAAGAGGGGAGAGGAAAAGCTGGCTTCAAACTCAACATTCAAAAAGCTGAGATCACATAGTAAACGTAAGAGATGATGTGGATTTGATTTTGGGGTGGGAAAGATTCCCTGCAAGAGGATATGGCGACCCATTCCAGTATTCTTGCCTGGAGAATCCCATGGAGGAGGAGCCCGGTGGGCTACAGTCTATGGGGTTGCAGAGTCAGACGCGACTGAAGTGACTTAGCACACATGCACACTACTATATATAAAAGAGATAACCAAGGAGGACACGCTATAGCACAGGGAACTATACTCAACATTTTCTAATCATCTATAAGGGAAAAGAATCTGAAATCTGATGGAGCAGGCACACAGGAGAATAACACATAGGAGGAAGAATTACTGCTGGAGAAAAAAAAAATCAATACTTCTAAGAATAAGGAATCAGAAGGAAAAAGAAGATTAAACATTGAAATACAAGTTTGCAACCCTGACTCCACTCCTGGGGACACCACACGCCCTTAGTGACATTCTAAATTCCATTGACAAAGTACCTGTTATCAGCCAACCTTGCTCTCACCTGCAGCTCCTGACAAGGCATCTCTTCTTACCACTCAGGAGGGAGACAAAATCTCAAAAACTCCAGGGAATGGGTTTCTAAAGGTGGAAGTCATTACAAACTAATGGAACAGTATTTAGGAAACCAAGGTACCTTCTCCTCATGGCACGTGGCCAGTTTGACAACCTCCAGAGACCCAAGTGCCCCACCTTCCCTGGCAAGCAGAGGTGTCCGAAGAAAAGCAAAAGTAGAGACTAGAGAAGGGGCAAGACACACCGAGTCTCCCAGGGCAACAACTGAAGGCACCGCACCCCAAGAGCTGGCAATTAAGAGGTTGGGAAAAGCAAGAATACAACCCGAGAAACAAGAAGTAAGATTGCTGTTAAAGAGAAGGGCAGAAACAATGAAATGGAAATCCTATCCCCTGTAAGCATACCAAAAATAGAAGTAAATAAAACCAAAATTGGTTTTTGAAAATGACCAATAAGAAACACATACCACTGGATAGTGTGGTGGAATTTTTCATTTTATTAAAAAAAAATAAACTACAATAACCAAAAGACAGACTCAAGTGGAGTGATAAACAAACATCTAATATAATGTCAGCTTGTTTACTTTTTACCTCTCCCCACCAAAATGTCAGTAAGCCCCACAGGCTCATGACTTACATCTACTTTTTTGTCGCTATGGTGGTTTAGCCGCTAAGTTGTGTCTGACTCTTGGAACTCAATGGACTGTAGCCTGCCAGGCTCCTGTGTCCATGGACTTTTCCAGGCAGGAACGTTGGAGTGGGTTGCCATTTCCTTCTCCAGGGGATCTTCCTGACCCAGGGATCACACTCTGGTCTCCTGCACTGCAGGCAAATTCGTTACTGACTGAGCCATCAGGCAAGTCTGAAAAGAATAAACTGAATTCACATACACACTCCAGTGCATCCAAGCATCTAAGTCACTTCAGTCATGCCCAACTCTTTGAGACTCTATGGACTGTAGCCCACCAGGCTCCTTTGTCCATGGGATTCCCCAGGCAAGAATACTGGAATGGGTTGACATGCCCTCCTCTAGAGGATCTTCCTGACCCCAGGGATCAAACCTGCGTCACTTGCGTCTCCTGTACTGGCAGACAGGTTCTTTACGACTAGCAACCTGCTTGTTGCTATTTCCCATTAATTATATCAGATGGAATATAGTCAGTGCTCAATAAACTTTTTTTTTCAGGGAATACAGGTTTTTAATGAGTATTATGAATTGGAAACTATTAATTACAATGTGAAAATCTAAAGAGAATTGATAGTTTCCTGAAATCTTATGAAATGCTAAAATAAAATGCAAGAAATGGATTTTTACTCAGTTCTTTCCTGAAATGTACCGTTTCTTAAATGGTCCAAAATAGGACAGAAAAATGTATTAAAGGACAAATATGACCATGAAAAATTTAAGACAAAATTGAAACGCACTAAAGCTTATTTTTAAATGACACTAATCAAGGTTACCTGTGGGTGACAAAAACTTTAGGAATAATTTCTATCCCCAAACAATGATGGGCGCCTATGAATTGGATATTAATTTTACTTTTTCTTAAAATATAAAATTCTTTTTAAATTTTATGTGTGTGTGTGTATATGTAATTATACCTGCCTACCAATAGTATTTTAAATCATCAGAGGACAAGTTTGTTTTTCTCACAAAAGGTGATAGAAGAGGTATTTGAAACAATACATCAAATTTCTCTAATATATTTCTTTGGGGTAATATGCATATCATCAATTAATGCATTTCCTTCTCCTGATAATACACTTAACCTCACCATAGAGATGCTGGGTCATCGTGGGTCATTCACGTCAATGTATGGCAAAAACCACCACAATACTGTAAAGAAATTATCCTCCAATTAAAATAAATTACAAAAAATAAAAGAAGAGAAGAAAGCAAAAAAGAATACTTCATGCCATTTAAAAATAATATAAAATTCAAAATTTCATGTGCACAAGTAAGGTTTTATTGGGACACAGTCATACTCATACATTTGTTTCATAATATATATAATGTTTATAACATATAAACATGTTTATACAATTTATAAACATATATATCATTTATAGCTGTTTCTACAATCTGAGTTGAGTAGTTGCGACAGAGATCGTATGGTTTGCAAAGCCTAAAATATTTACCCTGTTTACCCTATTTGGTGGTTGAAGACAAGACTTGGAGCATTGGTTTCCTGTGGCTTAATTTCCAAAAAATCATTAAAATGTCAAATGTAAATATACTTTACACCCAAAAAAAAAAAAAAAGAGAGAGAGATGCTGGGTCATCAATAGTGAGTTGGTTTATACAAGAATACAAGACTAGGGAATCAAGCAGGATTTCAAATGTGAGCCAGTCTCACTCTTTCCTTTGACTCTTGGAGAATATTTCTAGGTAGTTATACTACCAGACACACTATATTGCCTTTGAAATAGACTATACCCTCTTCACACTGTTCCCCCAACAGCACCCAGAACATCAAGCTGCTTGCAATATGTGCTGCTCAAATTGCAATAACACTATCCCAACTCTAACTTCCAAACACATAGCTCTCTGTAGGAAAAGAAATAGGAAAAATAACAGCTAAGCATAAATTTTTAAGGGCTAAGTGTAATTACAGGTTTTAAAAATTACACAATAACAAAAATCATTGGCGGTGGGGGGAGACTATACTCTAGAACAGGATTTCTTGACGCCCATACTGCTGGCATCTGGTGTGGGGGCTGACTTGTGGATTTAGGATGTTTAGCAGCATCTATCCTCAGCCCATTAGAAGGCAGTAGCATCTCCACCCCAGGGACAGCCAAAACTGTCTCCAGACATGCCCAAATGTTACCTGGAGGGCAAAATCACTCCCAGCTGAAAATCAGTAACTCCAGAAGAATGGGATCATCATTCTGGTCCCAAGTCAACACAGAGCAGTGTAATATTAAAGAGGGATGCCTGACTCCTGAAATATTGACTCAAGAAGGAGAAAAAAAGAAGAAGGATCCTGAGGTCTAATCTTCTTCATACGGTAGTCCTTAGGCTGCCAGTGTGCCAGACCTGAACTAAGCTTTCCCATAGCCAAAAGAATTGAGGTAACCTTTCCAAGAGCCACATATTTTACAACCAAATGAAAATTGTTGGCTAGGATTTCTCTCCACTGATTATAAATGTCCTATAGTCTACTAACCACAAGCTAAACATGGCATCTCTGAAACCATAACTATGACAACCACTTAGTATGTGAAATCTGCCTGCATTTAATCCAAAGTCATAATTTGAGAGAAAATTTACAGTCCAGATTTTGAAATGCAAAAACATCTTCATGTGCTGAAAAATGCTGAAGTTTAAAAACTTTTATACCTACTGTACAGAGGAATAACTGCTCAGAATTGCTTAATAGATGGCTCAAACCTGATAAATATCAATAGTGCATCTACAGAAAGCCTCAGACAGTTTTAAATAGAGTAGAGGTGGTAGCGTATCAAATGCATAGAGATAAGTGTGATAATTAAACATAAGGAGTAAAGTTTCACTGAGGTGAATAAAATATGATATTTTCTGATCAAATATTACTAGAAAAAAAATATAATCAGCTTCCATACAAGAATTAAGGCTTTCAAATTGTGCTGCTGGAGAAGACTCCTGAAAGTCCCATGGTCTGAGGGAGATCAAACCAGTCAATCCTAAAGGAAATTAATCCTGAATATTCACTAGAAGGACTCATGCTGAAGCTGAAGCTCCAATACTATGGTCTCCTGATTCAAACAGCTGACTCAATTGGAAAAGACACTGATGCTGGGAAAGCCTGAAAGCAGGGAGAGAAGGGGATGACAGAGGACAGGGGGTAAATGAAATCTATATTGGTTAGTTTGTTTGCAGTCACTCCCACCCCAATCTATTCTCCTGCTTCCCCCAGTCTGATTACACCCACCTCCTGCCCCAAGAACTGCATCATCTTGGCTACTGAGCCAACTGGTCTGATTGCATTTGTCCAGTGGAATTATCAGATGAAGGAGACAAATGATAGCAGAAAGATCAAGGTTATTTTTTTCCTTATTCCCTCCCACAGCCTCTCAAGAAGCTTCACAACTAAAATGCAAACATGCCTGCCCTCCTCAATGGCCCCAGATTTGTTTTAGCGATTTCTAGCAGCAATATTTCCTTCTCTAACCTTTTCATCCACCTTTGCTACCTGCTGTTCCTTGACATCTTTAATTGGTTCCCCTACCTCTTCCTACACATTTGTAAGAACTTGCCTTCTTAAAAGCTCTTCATTTGAATCGTGGGAATTGTGATCCGTTTCCTACTAAATGCTGATATACATCCCAAATTTCTTATTTGAGGAAACGGTAGGATAGTGTACCAATGATGAAAATAAGAAAGGGGTATTTTTCATATTAAAAAAAAAAGACAAAAGCCAATGTTGTGTTATGATTCCATTACATTCACCACAGACTACTGTGGTTGCAAATAAAAGGAAAAGTATAAAATGAATTTTAATGATTTGCTCATTTTAAGAGGGCTTCTCAGGTCATGCTAGTAGTAAAGAACCCACCTGCAAATTCAAGAGACTTAAAGAGACTAGGGTTCAACCCCTGGGTTGAAAAGATCCTCTGGAGAAGGGCACAGCAACCCACTCCAGTATTCTTGTCTGAAGAATCCCAAGGACAGAGGAGCCTGGCAGGCTACAGTCCATGGGGCGGCAAAGAGTCGGACACGACTGAAGCAACTTAGCACAAATGCACGCTAAGATCATTCTGCATTATATGATTAGTAAAATCTAACCTAAAATTTACAGTTGAGTATAATATAAACATCTCTAACATTCCTAATGTCAACTTGTGAATTATTTATTGACTAATGATGCCAAAATTACAGGTCTAAATTCACTGAAATAACAGAAAACTATTTACTGGACTCTGTCATTAGAGACTTGAAGAACACTCCCTTTAACCACAAAATACCAGCACCGTTACACACTGTTTCCAGTTGTACTGATGGCTTTCCTGCTCTTACTCAGCATTTCTTTCCTCCAGAAGTTACCCGACTAAGTTGCCAAGTCTCAGGTCTCGTTCAGTAAGAATTTATAGTACAGTACTGTAGTGACTTAGCAGCAGCAGCAGCAACTGTGTGTAAAGCACTCAATTTGTTCAACATTTTCTTTCAAAAAAAGTTCTACTGAGCCATCATTACAGGTCTAGGCACTGTGCTTGGTCCTACGTGGTTTGGCAACTCCTCAAGAAGCTTACTCCATGGTGCACAGCATGGTGGCCATAATTAACGACACTGTGTTGTATATTTGAAAGTTGCTGAGAGAGTAGATTTTCTAAAAAGAATTTTTTTTTTACAAGGACTGTGTTTAAAGTCCTTATTGAATCTGTTACAATATTGCTTCTGTTTTATATTTTGTGGTTTTTTTGGCTGCAAAGCACGTAGGATTTTAGCTCCCAGACCAGGGATCAAACCCACACCCCCTGCACTGGAAGGTGAAGTCTTAACCAACCACTCTGCAGCCTGGGCAATAAATCCCTAAGTGAGTAGATCTTAAAAGTTCTCCTCGAAAGAAAAAAATACCTGTACCTATGTGAGGTGATGGATGTTCACTAAACTTACTGTGTTGATCATTTCATAAATACTCATATATAAAATTGTTGCATTGTATACTTTAATACAAAGTTATGGTAATTATACCTCAATAAATCTGCAGAAAATAAAATAAGTATTCAATCTATATTAGCTTGCAGCAAAGACAGACAAATAATTATAACAAGTGAAGGGCTGTTCTCATTTTGGGAAATCTTCACATGAGGGGTGTCACTGGAAGAAATTGTGATGTTGCAGACAGGAGGACAGCAACTAGGAAACCTTGCTCTTCCCTGGGCACGTTACTCAGGCTCTCTGATCTTCAGTTCTCTTATTTGCAGGATGCAGTTGTTTGAAGTGACCGGAACCTAGTACTCAGTATATGTCAACTTCCTTTTTTTCCCTTGAAGGGCTAAAGTTTTTCAGAGGTGAATGAAAGAGTGTGCATAAAAGCTGGGGCTGTGGAAGGCACAGATGGGGCCATGATTCTGTCTCTGAAGTGACTGCTAGAAAGATGAAGCTTATAAACTATTATTATTGCAGACGATGGAACACACAGCAGAAACTCCAACTCATCTGTGGCTTTAGTTTATCTTTCTTATGCGCATTTTCTGCTTGTCCCACATTCACTACCCCTTTAATTGTGATTTAAATTTTGTCTCATTACAGTGTATGTATAGAGGGTTTTTTTTTTTAATTTATATAAAGTGACATCTATTTTACTGGTATGAAATTCATCTAGGCAGGTTTCCAATTCAGGATGGTTGTGTAAAAGGACATGTGTTCATCTCCTCCTGCAAGAGCATCAAAATCACAACTAGCTGTTGAACAACTATCGACAGAAGGACACTAGTGTCAGTGTTGGTCACGCAGTCGGGTCCGACTCTTTGCGACCCCATGGAGTGAAGTCCACTAGGTTCCTCTATCCATGAGATTTTCCAGACAAGGATACTGGAGTGGGTCGCCATTTCCTTCTCCAGGGGATCTTCCCAACCTAGGGATCAAACCCGGGTCTCCTGCACTGCAGGCAGATCCTTTACCGACTGAGCTACAAGGAAATCCCCACTGGAATCCACCAAAAAAAAAAAAAGAAACCCCAAGTCCAAAGGCGAAAAAGCTGCGAGGAGATGGTAGGAGGGGTGTAATCGTGATAAAATCAAATCCCATACCCACCATGTGGGCAACCCAAAATCTGGAGAATAATACCAAAGAAGTTCTCCCACTGTTATGAAGGTTCTAAACCTCATGTCAAGCTTCCTAGCTTGGGGATTCAGCAAAAGAACTGGGGATCCCTAAAGAATGTGACTTTGAAGGTCAGTGGGATTTGATTACAGGACTTCCATAGGACTGGGAGAAACAGAGACTCCACTCTTAGCTCAAACCAGAACCTTGTGTACACCAAGACCCAGGGGGAAGGAGCAGTGATCCTACAGAAGATTGAATAAGACCTACTTGCCAGTGTTGGAGGATCTCCTGTGGAGGTATGGGTCAACAGTGGCTCACCATGGGGAGGATGGCACTGGCAGCAGCAGTCCTGGAAGGGGCCGCTTGGCACAAGTCCACTTGGAGATCACCATCAACCTTACCATAGAGCCCACAGTCCCCAGGGCTGGGTCCCTCATTTCAAACAATTTAAGGGAGGCAGTGCAACCCCATCCATCAGCAGAGGATTGGATTAAAGCTTTACTGAGCATGGCCCTGTCCACCAGAGCAAGACCTAGTTTTTCCCATCACCAGTGCCTCCCATGAGGAAGCTTATTTACAAGCCTCTTAGCCTCATCCACCAGTGGGCAGATAGAAGAAGCAAGAACCACCACAATCTCACAGAGTCTAGAACTAAAACCACATCACAGAAACTTAACCAGGATGAAAAAGCAGAGGATTTTGCCCCAGATGAAGGGACAAGAAAAAAATTAGCAAATGAAATGGAGACAGAAAATCTTCCAGAAAAAAGAATTCAGAATAGTGATAGTGAAGATGATCTAGGATCTCAGAAAAAGAATGGAGGAAATTCACCTACATAATCATTGCAATCTTCATTCAATCTATGTTTTTCTCCTCTTTTATTCTATGATACACACATGCACACAACTTCTGCTTGAACACAATGAAGTGGTTACACATTTCTCTCCATCGGCTCCCAAAACCTCACCAAAATGACAGCATAGAAATATAAGGCTGCTGCTGCTAAGTTGCTTCAGTCGTGTCTGACTCTGCAACCCTACAGACGGCAGCCCACCAGGCTCTGCCATCCCTGGGATTCTCCAAGCAAGAACACTGGCATTAACCCACAAAAACAATGAGAATTCAAAAAGAGGCAACAGCAGAGGGAGCCTTTGAATCAACATTTAGACATGGAAATTAGGAAGGGCGGTAATCAACCAAACAGAATGGAGGAGATTCCAATGCTGGACATGCAAAGGTCATAGTGCAGAATCAAAGCAATCAAGTTCCTCCAGAAAAAGACTCAGAGTCTGCAGGCAATAGGTCCTTAGGGTAGGGAGGGTCCACATACAGAAATTGACAGAAAATCTAGGCAGCAGTTAGACAGTGAGAAACTTTCAATTTAAAGGAGATCAAAGGAGGTGCTAATGCTAAAGAATGCCCAATGTGGGAGACTTAATAGACTCAGGATGGTCCCTGAGTTGGTAAGATCCCCTGCAGGAGGAAATGGTAACCCACTCCAGTATTCTAACAGAATCCCTTAAGAACACTGAGATTCTGGCAGGTTACAGTCCATGTGGTCGCAGAGTCAGACACGACTGAGCATCTGAGCACAAAACCTCAAGAAACAGATAATGCAGGAGTAAGGGGAAATAAAACTATGATATAGCATCTTCAGGACACTAGACTGCAGTCATGATAAAGCAAAACAATACAAGAAAGGAACAATAAGAAAATAAGTGTGACAGAGATTTCACTGTCAGTCTCTTCTTCCTTAGTAATGAAACCCCCAAACTGTTGGAAGCAGTTATGTGTCCATCTACATTTTTAGACTCTTCTACAGATAAAGGTTAGGTATCTGGTCCCATCACTTCATGGGAAATAGATGGGGAAACAGTGGAAACAGTGTCAGATTTTATTTTGTGGGGCTCCAAAATCACTGCAGATGGTGATTGCAGCCATGAAATTAAGATGCTTACTCCTTGGAAGAAAAGTTATGACCAACCAAGATAGGATATTCAAAAGCACAGACATTACTTTGCCAACAAAGGTCCATCTAGTCAAGGCTATGGTTTTTCCCGTGGTCATGTATGGATGTGAGAGTTGGACTGTGAAGAGGCTGAGTGCCGAAGAGTTGATGCTTTTGAGCTGTGGTGTTGGAGAAGACTCTTGAGAGTCCCTTGGATTGCAAGGAGATCCAACCAGTCCATTCTGAAGGAGATCAGCCCTGGGTGTTCTTTGGAAGGAATAATGCTAAAGCTGAAACTCCAGTACTTTGGCCACCTTATGCGGAGAGTTGACTCACTGGAAAAGACCCTGATGGTGAGAGGGATTGCGGGCAGGAGGAGAAGGGGATGACAGAGGATAAGATGGCTGGATGGCATCACTGACTTGATGGACGTGAGTTTGAGTGAACTCAGGGAGTTGGTGATGGATAGGGAGGCCTGGTGTGCTGCGATTTATGGGGTTGCAAAGAGTCGGACACAACTGAGCAACTGAACTGAAAGAACAGATAAAGGTAACTAATAAAAAGTAGAAATATTTAGGTCAGCTTCCCCAAAAATTCTGTTTTATGAAACTAGCAGAACTTCCTATGGGTCTTCCACATGATCTCCTTAAGGCACATCATAAACTTGTGCTCCAAAATGGCCCACCCAAATGTAATTTTTTCCCCCCAAATGCTCTAGTTGCACAAAGGATTTAACATCACATCAGCCATTACAAGCACAGAAAGGGTGGCTATACCTAAACTGAATAATGAAAACTTAATTTTAAATTACTTGGTAATAATCAAGAAGCCAGAAACTCATCTGGAGTTTATTAAGCCAAGAAGATTCATTTCCTTACACAAAAAGGATTACTGTAAATTACAGTGTGGTTGTCAACCACATTCTTTTACCAGAACTAAGGCCAAATTTCAAAAGTATTAGCTATTTGGCAAGTGATACCTTTCAGGATTTATAAGCGTTTTCCAAGTCTAAAAATTGGCTTAAAAACAATCAGCTGCATAAAGTTATCATTTGAATATAACACCTAAAATGCATCTCCTTTCTTCATGAAAACTATAAAAGCTTCTCTTTTCTAAAATAGCTCATTAGGCTCCTTTTTAGGAAGACATCCAAAAAAATGTCTTTATTGGAAGGATCTTACAATTGAATACAACAGAAAAGCAAAATTAATGACATGACTCAAAGACACACACACAAAACATAAAAAGTAACTTGAAGGATTAAAAAGATGCATGAAGAACAAAGAATCATTGAAATAATAATGACGTACAGAGGTGGTGCCAATGATAAAGAATCTGCCTGCCAATGCAGGAGATGCAAGAGACACGCGTTCTATTCTTGGGTTGGGAAGATTCCTTGGAGTAGGAAATAGCAACCACTGCCATATTCTTGGCTGGACAATTCCATGCACAGAGAAGCCTGGAGCGCTATAGTCTATGGGTCGCAAAGAGTCAGGCATAACTGAGCATGCGCTGGGCCCTGCCCCACTCCCACTTAATGTATAGAGACTTGAAAAAATAATTTATATGAAAAGAATCTTAATGCAAGTAATCTACATAAGCTACTCTCTGATCTGAAACTAGAAGCTGAACAGAAAACAGTAGTGAGAACAGAACACAGGGCAGTGTCTTCCACAGCACAGTTAATACAGAATCTCTTAAAAGGTCTCAGGCAAGTTGATTAGCCTTAGATTTATACTCTAAGTCCACTGACAGGAAAGAATCAGAAGCAAACAAGTGCTAAAATGTAGAGTCCCTAGAAAGAAAAAGAGGACAGAGCATCATCAAGAAACAGAATTTAGGAAATTCCCTGTGGCCCAGTGGCTGGGACTCCGCACTTTCACCAGCGAGGGCCTGGGTTCAGTCCCTGGGTGGAAACTGGGATCCCATGAGCTGAGCAGCACAGCCCAAAATAAAAGGTAAAACAAACAAAAACACAACTCATTACTTGTAAGGCATGCGTTCATTCTAACTTCAAGTCCTTATAAACGAAAGAATTTTTGTCACAGCTTAAGAACACTACAGAAGGGACTTAATAAAGACTCAAATTTGAAAATCAAAGGTCAGAATACACAGCAAGTTATCTAAATGCACTGTGGGATTCACACACACACAGGCATCCATGTGCTCAGGTGCACACACATATCTGTAAAAATAAGCCATTCTAGGAAACAAAAAAAGATATCAATCACCTAATTTTTAACTATAGACAGATGTGCAATTATGTGTGCACAATCACTCAGTTGCATCTGACTCTTTGTGACCCCGTGGACAATAGCCCACCAGGCTCCTCTGTCCATGGAATTCTCCAGGCAAGAATACTGGAGGAAGTAGCCATTCCCTTCTCCAGGGGATCATCCCAACCCAAGGGTCAAACCTGTCTCCTGCATCGGCAGGCAGATTCTTTAACACTGTTTCAGAAAAATAAGAACAAGGACACTTATTATCTGTTGAGTACCTGCTATCTTTGTTTCCTTTTTTTTCTAAATCTTATGCCACCTTGCAATCCTCATTTTATAGTAGTGAGAATTTAGCCCTAGGGCTGCTACGCATCCTGTCCGTGGTCACACATTTTATCTGGACCGGCCATGTATGAGGTATGTCTGGGCAGTATTATCCCAACCCTGCCCCTCTCGTCACTACAGCACACTAAACCCAACAAATGAACAAACCCAACATGCCGCAAATGTACACCTTCATGGCAACAATGTGCATCTCCAAAAGCTTCAAGAAGCTTTATTTCTTTTACTACCATCTGTTTCTGATTAATATCACTTCTTAGAGTCACTAAATCAAAACCATTAAGATATATTTATTCTAAATACTGTAAACAAAGTATCTTCACCAAATTAATATCAGCTCAAAACCCGAGGGAGAAGAGAGAGACTTTCCCTGTTTTGGAAAGAGAAAGTAAATCCAGAAGAAGATTAAAATGGCTTCCAGATGATCTCCAGCACATCAAGTGCAGAGACTTCTAAAAGACAGCTGTGTATTTCAACTTTGGTACTTTATGGGGAGACCATGATGATGCCTTCAGACCTCCTGTCCTAGAGTGTACTCCCTTAAGTGTGAACGGTTTGTACCTCTGGTATACGTAAGCTGGGGGTAGGGAACAATTTTGTTAACATGAATGAAGAGAATATAGATTTCCTGGATAGCTCTTCCTACCTCTGCTTCCAGGCATGCCTGCCCCCATACCAAGACTTTCCATAAAGATTTCCTGAAGCTTCATTTGGCTCCCACACTAACATGCCGAAGCTCTATTTTCAACAAGTGAGAGACTTCTCTTGCCAAATTCAACAGCCTTGTTCCATTTTCTTTTCCCTTGATCACTTCTTTTAGTTTTGAACCCTGCTGCTAATTCTCTTCTATCTTTCATGGAACCAACACTTCCCTTAGGATGCCTAACACACTCCCGGTTTTCTGCCCAGCATTTGGACCACAACCTCTCTTTCGTCTTCCTTTCCTCTGAACAGAAGACATTTACTGCCGGGATACACACCTTGATCTTATAGCTGATATGATCATTCTCTTTATCCACAGTTTGGGCTTGACATTCTCACTATCTTCAAATAAGCACCTTCCACGCTAAGTAGACTACAAGCTTCACTGTCCTGCCAACAGAACAGTCCAAGGGGACCTTGCCCATGCCAGAGCCACTGCTGCTGCTGCTGCTAAGTCGTTTCAGTCGTGTCCAACTCTGTGCGACCCCACAGAGGGTGGCCCAGCAGGCTCCCCGTCCCTGGGATTCTCCAGGCAAGAACACTGGAGTGGGTTGCCATTTCCTTCTTCAATGCATGAAAGGGAAAAGTGAAAGTGAAGTCGCTCAGTCGTGTCTGACTCTGTGCAACCCCATGGACTGCAGCCCACCAGGCTCCTCCATCCATGGGATCCTCCAGGCAAGAGTACTGGAGTGAGGTGCCATTGCCTTCTCCAGAACCACTGCAGCCCAACTTAACTCCCTTGTACACCATGTTCGACTCATCATCTCTCTGGCCCAACTCAAGGACATTCTCTAAGAGCTTCCAAATTGTTCTCTCATCTCCCCAGAGATATGCTACACGACACGCAGGCATTTATCCCCATGCTGCCCTGGAACTGTCTCTTAGCTGCCAGGATGAGCTCCAAGAAGTACCACTAAAGTGAGTGCCCCATACCTACCTTCCTCAATGCATACAGGCGCATGCATACACGCTGACTCTAAGCCCGTCTCATCTCAAAACAGGAAGTTACTCAACAGTACCTATTCACATCTTAGTGTTAATTCACACTACATTTATATTAAGTCTGAGCACTTTCTTATGCTTTTTAATTGTGAAATAAGAAAAACACAAGACAGAGGCAGACATACATTAGGTCCAAATACAAAAGAGAGAGAAAAACAGAGGAAGATGAATTAAACAGTTAGGTTTTTCTATTAGAGAAATTTAACTTCAAACACTGGTTCTATCAGTCCCAGACGTGTGGGAAACGAAAAAAAATATATATTTAACAGCTGGTCGCTAGACTTGTGGTGGTGATCACATCGTAGTGTATGCAAAGGTCGAATTATTATGCTGTCCACTTGAAACTTATCGAAATCATATTTATAAAATAAAGCACTATAATTAATTCACATGACAGCTAGGAAGAATAATTATTTTAGGTCCATTAAGAGAAAGTCAGTTTGCATCCAACAGACAGAAAGTTGCAGCTTCCCTTTTGCCCTCATGTCTGAATGCAGTTCTTTGGAAGCCTGTACTCCTCAGCTTTATGTGCCATTGCAGAGTGATTCCTAAAAAATTGGTATTAAGTGCAGCGCTTGGGAAGTATGAAGTAGATTGACGTTTGAAACTGGGCCGAAAGGAGAAGTGTTCTCATTCTCAATTTTGTAATTATTTCTCTTGTCTCCCAACACGTCAAAGCTATTTTCAGCCTGTTTCCAGTTAGTTCCTGCAGACAGTCCATGCCCAGGCGAGAGGACACGAGTCAGGGAGTTGTAAGACTTTTTCATGACCAGTACCTACAGTTTCATGGTGATGCACTGTCCCCAGGGCAGGATATTCAGCTGAGGAGGCTCACCTGAACAATTTTCTAGGATGTTTATTACCTTATGATACTTGCTTACCTTTGGGCATCTTTACAATTGGTTGAGCAAACTCAATTTCTCATGGTTGAAACTTGCATTTTAAAAACATGCTTTGAACTTGCTCAATCCAGAAATGAACTTAAAAAAGAAAAACAAAACCAAAAATACCTTAGTATAAAATCAACTGGTCTTATCGAGTGAAGAACTGCCAGAAAGCCAGGTATATCAGAGTTAGAAAATATACATGAAGAATCAAGACATTTGTTCATTCATCCACTTATTTTTCCATACAATACTCATATTCTTATAGGAGTAACAGTCAAAAATATATATCATATAACAGCAAGCGATGGCAAGTGCTATGAAGTACGGGAGTATGGAGTCACAAGTGTGGTTACTGTATAGAGAGGGAGACGAGGAGGAGGTGGTTTTATTTAAACTGAGATTTAGGTGAGGGAAATATACTCATGCAGAAGGAACAGCAACACAAATGTCCTATAATTTAAAAAAAACAAAAACAAAAACCTCTGCACATCTGAGGAATAGCAGGAAAGCCAGGATGACTGGAGCATGGCAAGCAAGATGGAGAGAGGGAGCAGAGATGAGATAGGCACAAAGGGAATAGGTCTCATGGGGCCCTGGAGAACATGGGTTAAAAATTCAGATTTTGTTCTCTACATAACGGTATCCACTATGGAGAGCAGAGAGGGAAGAGATGAATAAAAAATTCTCTGGTTCACATTTTTCAGGAGGAACCTGGCTGTTACTTTGGAAAAAAGCAGGCAATGATGGATACAGTAAGAGGTGGGCAGATTCTGGGTGTATTTGAGGATTGAGCCACTTGGATTTCTTGTCAGCTTGGATGTGGGGTGTGATCAAAATGAGCATCAGCAGTGACTCTGAAGGTGGGAACTTAAGCAAGAGGGTGACCAGTGGTGTCGTTTACTAAAATGGGAAACACTGAGGGGATGAGAAGGCAGTGGTTGGGAGGGAGAGAAATTGAGAATTTTGTTTTGAACCAAGCATGATGTGCCTATTTGACCTACAACTGGAAATCTTGAGTGTGTGTGTATGTGTGTGTATACACATACATGTATGAGGTGTGTGTTAGAGACAATGTCAGGGCCAAGAATATATATGTGGAGGCTTTCAGCACACAGAGGGTTTACAAAGCTGTGGATCCAATAACACCCGCAAGGGAGAGGTTGTAGACAAAGAAGAGATGACACGGAAAGATGAATGAACCCAGGATAGTCTAATATTTACTCGACGAATTAGGAGTCTACAAAGGAAAACCAGAAATATCAAGTAAAATGGGAGAAAAACCCAGAGGGCAATTGCAGAAAATGTTGCAAGAAGGAAGGTGTGGTCAGCTATGTCTGATGCTACTGATAGATGGACGATATTTTTACAGGCAACAGGGTAAAATTCCAAGTTGGGCAAAAAACAGCACTCAAGAAGAAAAGGCAAAAATGATTATTTTCTCCTCCTCAGGTAGAAAGAGAGACTTTAAAATGAGGAAGAATTCCAGAATCAAACTTTGTTACAAGGTTGGTAACAACTGCCCTTCCTTTCAATATTATGAAATGGTGTTATAATAAAATAAATCGGGTATTCCCTTCCCATCTCAGACACCTAAGTCAAATTTAAATCAAGTCAAAACTGTAGAATCTTTTATCATGATTTGTGCTTCAGTCCTTAGAAGTCTAAAACATTAACTTGAAAGTGCCCTCATCAAAGGGCTCCCCAGGTGGCTCAATGGGTCAAGAATCGGCCTGCAATGAAGCAGATGCAGGAGACACAGGTTTGATCCCTGGGTCAGAAAGAACCCTGGAGGAGGGCATGGCAACCCACTAGTATTCTTGCCTGAAGAATCCCATGAACAGAGGAGCCTGGTGGGCTACCGTCCCTGGAAGCGCAAAGAGTCAGACACAATTGAAGCAACTGAGCGCACACACACATGCTCATCAAAACCCATGACATATATCTCAAAGCACTATATAGTAACAGTCTGAACAACCGTTGCTATACCACGGGCTACTTAAAATCAAGTATTACAAAAGAAAAAATTGAGACTTTTGTAAATTGTTTAGAGAAGAAATTAGTTAGATATCATTTATCTCCTACTCTAACTTAAAGTATAACTTCATGTCATGACATAAAAATCTTTCCCTTTTTAACACTTTAAAGGGCTTATGAAGCATCTATATACACCAGAGGGCTTCCCTGGTGGCTCAGGGGTAAAGAATCTGCCTGCCAACTCAAGAGACACAGGTTCAATCCCTGGTCCAGGAAGATCCCTTGGAGAAGGAAATGGCAACCCACTCCAGTGTTCTTGTCTGGAAATCCCATGGACAGAGAAGCCTGGTGGGCTATAGTTCATTGGATTGCAAGAGTTGGACACAACTGAACAACAAATAACATACACTAGAACATACAAATCTAAAGTCTGCAATTACTCAAGAGTGTCTATCAGCAACGGTGTGGCTTAAATAATATTTGATCATGAGTTTTCCAGGCACTGACATCACAAGACAGAACCTGTTGCGTGTGCAGGACTTGTCAGAAACAGAAAGCAGCTAATCTCACAGCTTTAGATGGAATGAAGACCAACAGCCCATTCCCTTCCTGATTTCTAACTCCTTCACCACGATTTACTGACTGGTGGCCTCGTGAACAATACGGTATACTGATTAAGAGTCAGACGGCCTGGTTTCAAATCCCCAGTCACCATTTACTAATTCTAGTGTTTCCTTGAGCAAATTATTTTCCGTTTCATCCTTCTTTCTCCTCATCTGAAAACACACACACACCTTTGGGAAATAACAGTCCTTCATTATAAGAACATGTAAGTATAATGCTCTAGCCACATGTCTTTCACATGATTAAAAAAAATAGTGGTTACTTCAATGGTCAATTACTCACCTACTCTTGTAAAACCTTCACTAGGAGGCAATCCACCATTCAATTCAGTCCATTCTGGTGTAGGACTGCTCTTTATTTATAGAAGGTCTTCAAAACACTTGCGCTGGAAGTCTCACTGTGCCCAATTAGTTATTACCAGTTCTGCATGCTTGCTCAGTCATATCCGACTCTGTGACCCCAGGGACTGTAGCCTGCCAGGCTCCTCTGTCCAGTGGATTTTCTGGGCAAAAATACTGGAGTGGGTTGCCATTTCCTACTCCAAAGGATCTTCCCAACCCAGGGATTGAATTCAGGTCTCTTGGGTCTCTTTCAGTGGCAGGCGGATTCTTTACCATTGCACCACCTGGCCCTTTGAGCCCAGAGAAAACTTTCCTAATCTCCCTCCTTAAGACAATCTTCCATGTACTTAGAGACAGATGTGATGTGTATGGCTGTGCACCACCATCTAAATGCACATAAGCATCAAGTTGAGCATCCCATACTCAGGAATGAGAACCAGGTTTTGAGAAGCCAGCTGGGGAGGATTTTACACTTTCTGAAAAAGTTGTTAAAGGGGCCATGTGGCAATTCATCTGTAAGTGGCAGAGTGTGCTCAACCTCTGTTTCAAAGCTGTGCAGAGACGACAGCTATTACCCTTACTAAGCGCTTTGGGTACATCGAGAGTGTTTTTAAAGAAACATACCCAGCAATTACCTTCAGCAAGAGTAAACAGAGGTACACATAATTTGTCATTTCCTTCAGCTCAAATACATCACTGATAGTTGACAGATTTAAGGAGATCTCCAGACATCAATTAAATCTGTCAACCATTTGATTGAATGCAAATTTTCATTTGTTCACAAACTCTTGAGAGCTTTCTGTCTGGGAGTGGAGGCCATGGGAACAATACAGGAAATTCAGTCTGCAGACAGTAGCAGATGAAATAGTTAACCTACACTCTATTTCCTCTGAACTAAAACAGTCTAACTAAAAGGTAATTGTGTTGATGTTGCTTGGTTTTTCTTAACTAACATTCTCAAAAACAGTGCTTTTCTAAAACTCACATGCTGTTGAGAAGTGATTTTTCTTTAATTTTTATTTTGTATTGGAGTATAGCCGATTAACAATGTTGTGACAGTTTCAAGTGGACAGCAAAGGGACTCAGCCATACATATACATGTATCCTTATGTATCCTTTCTCCCCTCCCATCCAGGCTGCCACATGAGGAGAGATTTTACAAGGAAGGAGGCAGTAAAAGGAATCAATTAGTCTCAAGAGAATCCCTTGACCACCCGAAGCACCCTTGGCATCCAGAAAGTGAGCAGGCAAGTGCTGCCCCAGTGGGTTGAATGAATCGCATACTCCCTGCCACACACTCCAGACATTCTCCTCTCTCATCCTCAGAGAAGCTTTAAGATTTTCTGTGCTTTGCAAATGGCTGAAGCAACATCAAGGTACCCTGCTTCCTCACAATGACAAACTGTTCCGATTTTCATCTCATAACTGGAGATGAGATGGAGAACTCGAAAGGTCTCTCCAAACAAGCAAAAGCAAAGTGAGACCATCAGGAGACACCTCCACGATGGCCCTACCATACCCATGACCCTAGAGGCTCACCTCAGGAGGCCAGGGGTCCATGAGCCTCTTGTGACCTCCTCTAGAGAAGACAGAACCCTCCTAGCTTCAGCTTCACTCTTCCTCACTGGAAGAAACCCAGTGAGTTATCTGTTAGCTGGGACTTCCCTAGCAGCTCAGATGGTAAAAAAATCTGTATGCAATGCAGGAGACCAGGGTTCAATCCCTGAGTCAGGAAGATTCCCCGGAGAAGGGAATGGCAACCCACTTCAGTATTCTTGCCTGGAGAATTCCATGGACAGAGGAGCCTGGTGGGCTATAGTCCATAGGGTCACAAAGAGTCGGACACAACTGAGTGACTAACGCCTTCACTTTTTCATTACTGGTTAGATAAATATCATTAGTGATCTGAGAAAAAGCAGAACATACATCTTTCATCTATTTACTTAGAAAATGCAAATGACAACTTCAATTCTGTTCAGAATAATGAGAGGCTGGGGCCCCCTAACCCTGCTCATGGCTCCAAATTAGCACAAAGCTTTCAGAGGGTCGTGTCCATCTCTTTGCAACCCTGTAGACTATAGGCTACCAGGCTTCTCTATCCATGGAATTCTCCAGGCAAGAATACTGGAGTGGACTGCCATTCCCTTTTCCAAGGGATCTTCCTGACCCAGGGATTAAACCCAGGGCTCCCACACTATCAACAATCAAAAAATCATTCATTGCCTTTGGCCCAGTGAGTTCATTTCTCTAGCTGGCTCAAGAGCACTCTTTTTATGAAAGGTGCAAGTTCCTGGTATTTTTCCCCACTTTAAGAAGAGGTCCATTTCTAGTTTTCAGTATACTGGTACCTTGAAAGGAATCAGGATGACTGACACTGCTAGAATCCTCCCAGTTCCTCAGGAAATACCTTGTCGTATGTGTTTACACTTTCCAGAACCAAGCGATTCTAACAGCATCTCTACCCTGGTTCCTATTTGTGTGAATCACTTCCTTCCCAAGAGAATTTTGTGAACGCCCTCATCTCTCCCACCTCTCTCGCCCTAAGACTTCTCCTTATTTGCTAAATAAAGGTGTGTGTTCAAAAAACAGTAAAATGCTGCATAAAGAATAAAAAAACAAATTGACGTCAAGACAGCTCTTGGCTGCTCACAACTGCCCTGAGCCATCTATGATGCTAGAAATCAGAAGAGTGGAATGATAAAGACTGATGTGCCCTTCTGCAAGGAAACCTTCCTGAGCTATAAAAATACTTGGTAACATTATTAGGTTGCTGGGCATGGACCTATACGTTTGACCAAACTTAGACTCTGCAACTCTGGGCTTCCCAGGTGGTGCTAGTGGTAAAGAGAAGTCTTTACCAGAAGTCTTTCTGCCAGCCAATGCAGAAGACTTTGGAGGAGGGCACGGCAACCCGCTCCAGTATTCTTGCCTGGAGAATTCCATGGACAGAGGAGCCTGGTGGGCTACATTCACAAGGTTAAAAAGAGTCAGACACAACTGAGTGACTAACACACACATACACAGCCCAGCAAATACCTGGTACAAAGTAGGCACATCAAGGGCATTTTTGGATAACAAAATGACTGAATGTAAGTCCCCATGAGGGAAACCATCAACTAGAAGGCAAGAGTAGAGTGACCTCACTCAGGAACAGGGTTGGGGCAGAAAAGGAAATAGTGAGTAAACAGGCCAGCACACACTGGCACCCAGAAGAAGGCACATCCTGTAACTGCTGCCAACCAACTGCCAAAGCAAAGAGCTCAGCTTCAGACACTGGGAGAAGGAAGAATCCCAGTCCGTCAGTTCAGCTCAGCCCAGATGCTCAGTTGTGTCCAACTCTTTGCAACTCCATGGACTGCAGCATGCCAGGCTTCCCTGTCCATCACCAACTCCCGGAGCTTGCTCAAACTCATGTCCATTGAATTAGTGATGCCATCCAACTATCTCATCCTCTGTCATCCCCTTCTCCCCCTGCCTTCAATATTTCCCAGCATCAGGGTCTTTTCCAATGAGTTAGTTCTTTGCATCAAGTGGCCAAAGTATTGTAGCTTCAGCATCAGTTCTTCCAGTGAATATTCAGGGTTGATTCCCTTTAGGACTGACTGGTTTGATCTCCTTGAAGTCCAAAGGACTCTCAAAAGTGTTCTCCAACACTATAGTTAAAAAGCATCAATTCTTTAGTGCTCAGCTTTCTTTACGGTACAACTCTCACATCCATACTTGGGTAATGGAAAAACCATAGCTTTGACTAGATGGACCTTTGTTGGCAAAGTAATATACTGTCTAGGTTGGTCATAGCTTTTCTTCCAAGGAGCAAGCGTCTTTTAATTTCATGGCTGCGGTCACCATCTGCAGTGATTCTGGAGCCTAAGAAAACAAAGTCTGCCACAGCTTCCATTGTTTTCCCATCTATTTGCAGTGAAGTGATGGAACCGGATGCATGATCTTGGTTTTCTGAATGTTGAGTTTTAAGCCAGCTTTTTCACTCTCCTCTTTCACTTCCATCTAGAGGCTCTTTAGTTCCTCTTCACTTTCTGCCATAAGGGTGGTGTTATCTGCATATCTGAGGTTATTGATATTTCTCCCAGCAATCTTGATTCCAGCTTTTGCTTCATCCAGCCTGGCATTTCACATGACGTACTCTGCATAGAAGTTACATAAGCAGGGTGACAATATACAGCCCTGATGTACTCCTTTCCCAATTTGGAACCAATGTGTTGTCCCATGTCCAGTTCTAACTGTTGCTTCTTGACCTGCATACAGATTTCTCACGAGGCAAGTAAGGTGGTCTGGTATTCTTGTCTCCTTCAGAATTTTCCAGTTTGTTGTGATCCACACAGTCAAAGGCTTTGGCATAGTCAATAAAGTCTGGTCCATAGGTTTTGTTAAAGCCACAGCCTTGGGAATTCCCTGGCAATCCAGTGGTTAAGATTCTGCACTTCCAAGGCAGGGGGCACAGGTTCAATCCCTGGTCAGGGAACTAAGATCCCACATGCCATGCAAAGTGGCAAAAAAAAAAAAAAATTAAAGCCACAGCTGTAAGACTACTTTCACGCAACAAACATTTATGCAGCACTGAGCCAAATCTTCAAGATAAAATGTTGTTCCCGCCGTCAGTTAACACAGAGTCTAACATGGGAAAATGGATGTAATTATACCACAGAGTGCAGAAAGAGATGTCTGCACAGTAGAGCAATAGAGACAAGGAAGAACGGAGTGGGGTGGAGGCTTGGTAGCCCAGAAAAGGCCTCACACAAAGGTCAACCATAGACCCCAAGTGTGGGAGATTAAAGATGTGTACTGAGTACTCCAACCACAACAGTCTGAAGGTGAGAAAACAGCACCCTGAGCAAGGGGAAACACAAGCAAGGATTAGGGAACACTTTTAATGGGCTTCCCTATTGGCTCAGATGGTAAGGAATCTGTCTACAATGCAGGAAGGAGACCCAGGTTCGATCCCTGGGCCAGTAAAATCCCCTGGAGAAGGGAATGGCTATGCATTTCAGTATTCTTGCATGGAATATCCCATGGAGAGAGGAGCCTGGGGGCTACGGTCCATGGGGTCACAAAGAGTCAGACATGACTGAACAACTAACACACAACTTCTATACAGTCAGCACCTCATTCAGCTGGCATAATCACCACTGGAGGCTCAAAGAAGAAAATCGAGGCCTACAGGATTTGAGAAGTTGAGCCACGACTTAAAGATTTAATTTCAAAATGGTGCTTTTTTTCTCCTTTTTTCAATTGAGATTTAATTGGCACACAGCTTTGTATAGGTGAAAGGTGGATCCCTGAACCATTTGAAATATACTGTGAGATGAATACCACATAAGCTTAGTCAACATCCATCTCTTCAAATAGTTACAAAAAAGCTTTTCCTTGTGATAAAAACATTAAGATTTACTCTCTTAGCAACTTTCAAATATGCCATACAGCAATGTTAATTATAGTTATCCTGAATTGGATGAAAGTGATCAAAAGGTACAAACTTCTAGTTGTAAGGTAAATAAGTTCTGGGGATAAATGTATAAATCTGAGCTCTTAATCTCTATGCTATCTGGTGGTTATGTAAATAGTAACGTACAAAATGAGCAAAAACAAAGGCAAAAAGCCACAGACCAGACTGTAAAGGGCTGTGGAAGCTACATTTCACAGCTTAATGTATATGTGGACTTTAAAATCTTTTCATGCCTCTGCAGAAAACAAAAATCAAGTTATGTTCTGAAAAACTAATTCCAGTTTCAACAGTTACAATAAGAACTGCTTTCTAACATTTAAAATTTTAAACAAATTTTTATCAGAGTCTTTTCAAGTTTAATATCTGTCCATTGAAACCATATACTATTACCAGAAATGCTTCTATGAATTCAATTAAGATTTTCAAATGCATGTTTACATCACTTTACATCCATCTGAAAAGCAACAGTACAAATCATGAGAACCTTTGTTTTGTGTGCAGACAACACTACTATGCACTGAGGACTCAAGTGCACTCAGCAAATCCTTTCACACCAGACCACAGGTGGGAAACCACCAACAGACGGGAAATAGCTTACAGAGGAAAAGAGGGAAATCACTTAGGCGAATTATGTAACTATCAGCGGGAGATCCACAGAGCGCCATTCTTTAAAAATTTAGCACTAAATGCAAACAAAAGTGATGACCAGCACACGTTCCCTAAAGGACAGAAATGGGTAGGTGGAGAAACAGACCAGCTGGAAGTAACTGGGGAAGGATTCATATTCTGGTGCCAGGTGAGACAATGAGCTCAATTGGCATCTCTTTGGTCCTTCTACAGGGTGACAGTGATACTGAAAGTATCAAACCCAGAGATAACAGGACTGGCAGGGAGCAGGAAGGTGTGGCATTAAACTAGCCTGTTCTGCTCCAGTCATAAAAATTACTACTGTGTTTAAACCTTAACCTAGATAGGAACATGAAAGTCACATACTGGAAATGGGTAACCAACCAAAGCAGTGAGCAATTAATGTTCAGTTTTCAATCTCATTGGTATTTTGTCTGTTTATTACAGGGTTTTTAATGCTCCCCCCCAAACAGAAAGACAGAGGCAACTATTTGGTACAGAAAATTAAAAGGTGCTGCAAAAAAGGACTAAAATTAGAGGGTCTGGAGTGTGTTTTCTGCCACTTCCTTTCCCACTCCATGACTGTGCTAGAATCAAGCTTCCCCTTTGCCATCATCTCCAAACCATTACATTATTTGGCTTTCAATGACTGTTTAATCATAAACTAGCTCGCTACATTATTAATATTCCAAACTGCATTTTTAACCAGGTAATAATCCAATATCATGATGCTGAATTATCTTAGAAGGTTATGTTCCTACATTTGTTTTTATTTCAAATATGAAACTAAACAGAAGTGTATATACACTTTTAAATAGCAAAGAACAGTTTGAAATAAAGAGTCATAAAATGACAGTAACTGGCAGAATAAGAAGCACTAGTCCTCACCTTACCCTTTCTCCTCTTCCTCCCAAAACAAAAAAACTATTTTAATTTTGGTTTCGGGAGTAATACATTAGTTATTTTAAATTGCTGATGGAGCACAGAAATGGCAAGGACATACTAGCATGGACTCTGGTGATCTTTCAAAGATTTACAAGGTTATTGCAGTCTTTTGACCTTGGGCTAGTCAAAGCTGCAGCTGAAACTAAAGGTAGCTGATTAAGTCATATTACATACAATACATATAATATGTACATTATAGTACTGTTGCTGCTGTTTAGCTGCTAAGTCATGTCTGACTCTTCTGCTTCTACTCTGCTTCTGACTCTTCTGTCTGCTTCCCATGGACTGCAGGCCGCCAGGCTCTGTCCATGGGATTTCCCAGCCAAGAATACTGGAGTGGGTTGCCATTTCCTTCTCCAGAGGATTAAACCCGTGTCTCCTGCACCAGCAGCAGATCCTTTACCACTGAGTCACCAGGGAAGCCCAATATATGATAGCATATATCAAGGATATATTTATTTGTGTTTTATATGTACATACCCCACTCCAGTACTCTTGCCTAGAAATTCCCATGGATGGAGGAGCCTGGTGGCTGCAGTCCATGGGGCTGCTAAGAGTCCAATACAACTGAGAGACTTCACTATACATAAATGCATATATATGACATAATTTACATAATAATACATATGTTCATATATGCACATTATGAATATATAAACATGCATATATATGAATGAAACATTTATGCTTCAGTGTATGTAAAGTATAACATAAATGGGAAAATGGAGCAAGAATATTAATCAGCAGGAGAAAGATTTACACTATAATAGTCCATGCTTTCCAAAATACTTTATATACTTTGCAATCAATATTTTATTTTCAAATTAGGGGTTCTCAGATTTAAGATGTTATGGCAATGAGACAGTTATTCATCCTGCTTCTTTTGGCAAGAGCACTATTTTAAAATATGTGCTCTGGTTGTAATGAAAAAGCTAAGAAGAGGGATACATTTGGACACTAACTGAAGAAATAACATAAACCCAGCAGCGAACACTAAGCTGTCACTTCAGTGTCCCAAGTATACCAAAAGTATAGGTGAATATGTAAATTATTCACATATCTTCAGTGAATGTACTGTACTGCCTTGCTCCCTGGGACCCTAGAAAAAGAAGTCAATTTTAATTTCATAAGAGTTAACCACATTCAAATTATAAGGCAAAGCCTTTAGAAACATTCAGTTTTCTGCTAATAAGGAACAAAACACTTTACCAAGTTACCAAATCATTGCTGACAAACACTTTTGGGGGAGTGGGATGGGGGTTGGGGAGATGAGCACATTCACTATGTACAAGAGATACGTTTTATCACAACACATCACCACAAAGTTTACTACAAATTTCTCACAGAAATCTTATCCAATTACAAGCAAGTTATCACCAAAACAGGAATGTTGAGATATAGAAATCTGTATACTAAGAAAGGAAAGGATGTGAAATCGTCAATAATCACACTTAAGCAAACCCTGAATTTGCAGGTGCAACTTCCACACTGGAGCCCTCTCTGGCCAAAAATGTATCCCATATTTCTGCCCTTCTCTCTCTCTACATCCCTAACACTCAAACACAGAAGGACAAGTTTAACTTCTAAAATTATGTAGTACACACACTGCTAATGGAAAATTACCTTTGAAAGGCTTGACTTGTCAAGGTTTATGAATGGGGGAAGTTATTTCTCTTAACTACATTGCTGGAATTTTTCCACTCTCATTTCAATTCAGAATACAGTGTTTATTCTTCTACCAACCTCCCCATGCCCTTGCCTCACACCTTTAGGTCACCTTCAAACCAGCTCAAAGTTTCAGTACAAAATGATGGCAAAGCTAATTTCTTAGACGGCCTCCACCGACTGGCTAGGTGGTAGTGAGACATTCACTTTCCTTTAGTGTGAAAACCATAGCATTTATTAGGAAAATTATCTTTGAAAGGCTTGACTTGTCAAGGTTTATGAATGGGGGAAGTTATTTCTCTTAACTACATTGCTGGAATTTTTCCACTCTCAGTTCAATTCAGAATACAGTGTTTATTCTTCTACCAACCTCCCCATGCCCTTGCCTCACACCTTTAGGTCACCTTCAAACCAGCTCAAAGTTTCAGTACAAAATGATGGCAAAGCTAATTTCTTAGACGGCCTCCACCGACTGGCTAGGTGGTAGTGAGACATTCACTTTCCTTTAGTGTGAAAACCATAGCATTTATTCTTTTTTTCCCACATACATTTAATTCTTTAGGAAGAAATAAATTAAGGTACAGTTTGCTTTGGGATTCTTGAATATGCTGTCTTTCCCATGGAAAAATCTTTAATCCTAATTTGAATATTTAAATACGTTGAATAGCTCAGCACCTGGGTTCAATAACCCCTAAATAACTGCCAAGCTGGTAAAGACAACACTTCTCTAACAAGCAGTGGTTCCTGGTTTACATCTGCTCGGAAAACTTCTTCAGCATCATTATAAAAGTCATCTTTGACATCCAAAAAGATAACGGCTAGAAGTCCTAGTGTTAACTTTTCAGACAGAAGTAACCCTAAGGCGCTGATCCTGGATATTCCAGGAGACCGTCTCCTTTTAAAGGCAAAGACTGGAGTGGAAGATCTCCTTGAGGCATAGCTGGGTAAATAACCACCCTTGAGTGAGTGATTTCAGGAGATCTTAGTCTTATCAATGCCTACTTAGGAAAGCCTACGCGCCCTAAGTTAAACAACCTGGGCCCCAGAAGCTACCTCGGAGAAAGCATCGCTCCAGGGGCGCCACAGGTGTCTTACAGTCCTCCATCCGCCCTCCCATCCGACGCACAGTACTGCCCAAGCTGGTGTATTTCAGGCGTTTCCATTTCTAGCCACCGCCAGAAAAAGGCACCCGAAGACCATGAGCTTCGCCCTGCAGAGACATCCCCGGCGTCCTGGCGCGGACGTGGGATGGTCCGCAGGGATGCTAGGTCCCAAAACTCCGAGGGGCCCTGGCAGAGGCGCTCCGGGGAAACTCCGGGGAAGAGTTGTGGGGAGGGCAGCGCTAAGCTTCGCTGGACGTTAAATGATGAGACACGGAACTCAGAAAGTCCCCCGAACTACGGCGCGAACCAGCCTGACTCGACGCGCCACGCCCGCGAAGGTCCGGGGAGACGGCTGAAAGTTCAGTGGGAAGAGCGGCCGACTCTTGCGGAAAGGAGAGGAGAAAAGGCACTCACCTCCACCCATCGCTGGGCCTCGGCGAACGCCAGGGCGCAATCGGCCTCCGCCTCCTCCATCCCTTCCAGAACTAGGGGGAGAGAGAGGTGGTCGGTGCGCAGAAAGGCGGCAGTGCCGCGCACGACGGCCCAGATGCCCCGGCCTCTCTCCGGCTGCAAGACGCCGGGGCACGTTGTCTCTTTCCCTTTGTTGCGAAGTTGTTGAAACTTAGCAAAGTTTCGAACCACAAGAACTTGAAGACGTGGCTTTCTTCAAACTCCCGAAAACGCCGCGGGGACCGGACAGAGCGCGGGAGGCGGGGAGGGCGACCGGAGGAGGCGCGCGGCACCAGACCCGAGGGCTGTTTCGACTTCAAAAGTCGCAGCGCGGCCGCCGCCCTCCCGGAATGCCCCGCCCCGGCCCACCCCGCGGCCGCCCAGTCGCCGCTTCCGTACCCCCTCCGCTCCCCCACCCCCACGGCGCCCCGGGGCTCCCGGCCGCAGCCGCCTTTGTGGTCGGACAGTCTGGGCTAGGGGATGCCACCGTCCTCCCAGAGGCCATGGCCCGGGCCACGCTCCCGCTCCCGCGCCGCCCGCCGGACCGCGGGCCCCCATCCTCTCCCCGGAGGGGAGGCGCCCCCGCGCCCGCATCCTGTCCGCATCCTTCTCGCCTCTGTCCGCCTGGCCGCCTTCCCTCTCCCGGGGCCCCGGGAAGCGGCGCCCCCACCGCTCGCGGCCGCCCGGCCCGCCTGACATACCAGGAATAGCTGCACACAATTGCACCTTTCCCGGCCAAGAACGTCCCCCGCGATGGAGCTCGGCCCGGCCAGCCGCCCTCACCTGCTCCCGCTCCGGCCGAGCCCGCGGCGCGCCCGCCCCGCCGCCAAGTGCGGACAGCCCCTCTCCCAGGTCTCCGCCCCCTTCCGTGGCCCGGGACCTCCTGGCGGCAGGTGAGGGTACTGGCCCTAGGCACGTGCGGCCCATTGCCCCCAGCCTGGGCCCGCCCCGCTCCGCTCGGCTTCCAGGTGGGCAAGGAGGAAGGTACCTGCCACTCCAGTCCCGGCCCTCCGATAAGGGTCCGATGAGAAAGAAAGTCAGCCCCCACCCTGAGGTTAAACCCGCCATCCTGCGTGGTTTGGGAACACGCCCGGAGCAGTAAGGTGATGCGTCATTCACCATCCGCAGGGGCCCCGGGTAGGTGCGTAGGTCTGGAGGTAGGAGGCTCAAAGACTGGAGTGTGTGGATTCTTTTCATACTCAAATCAGATCTTCCAAAAGGAACCTGCTTATCTGTCTAGGCTCCCTGGAACCTCGCTTCAAGCTCTTGCCCTATCCCGGCCACGCACTGATGGTGTCATGGTTGGAAGACGATAGAGTTCTTACTCCAGTAGAGGAGCAATCCTTTAATTTTTCTTCCTGATGGATCATTTACTCTATACAATGAAAAATGACGTCAAAGAACAAAGAGACTAGCATAATGAATAACTAGGACCTATTTTTGCCTTATTTACTGCACCACCTTTTCTACTGAAGATATATTTCCTACTTAAAGAGAGAATTATATTTCACCCATAGATAGCATAATAGACATCTCGTTCTTTAAAGAACTTTTCTGCATATTATCATTTTCACACTTAACTAAAGCTAACCATAGTCACTTAGTATTAATCTACACCCAGTCCAGACTCAAATTCCTCCAATGGATTCCAAAATGTCTTTTTACCGCTGACTTAGACCAGAACCCCAAAAATAACCACATATTGCCTTTGGTTACCGTTAGCTTAGAATAGCTTTCTACTTCTCTGCGACTCCACCATCCACCCCGTGTTTTAGAGGGACATTGCCTTAAGGAAACCAGTCAGCCTTCTAGTTTTGTCCGATGGCTCTTTTTCGAGTGTCTTCACAATATTTCTCTTCCCTCAGTATTTCCTGTTACCTAGACATTAGACCTAAAGCTGAGATTAAACTCATTTATTCTTCTGAATAAAGATTTCACCAGCATCCTTCTAGATTTGGGTGACTTCTAGAGGATGGGGTTTGTTATGTTTATTTTCATCCAACCTTTTTTTCACTGGCATTGTCTGCAATCAGTGGGTCTGTTTAGAAGACCTCACTAGTTGTTTCTGCAAAAGTGAAAAACCATTGGCTGGATCATCCCCTTGCCTCCTGAGGACACCATGATCAGAACAAACCCAATGAGGATGAAAGGATTAAAGCAACTAGGAAGAAATGTCTTTCTCGCTACTTAAAACCTTAACCAAAATTTTCATCTGGGCTTTTCATAATATCTGATGGGAAAACCCAAATGAACCTTTTAGCCAACCCAATATTAAATATTTAGCAAGCATCTTATATATGCAATGTGCTGTTTATCATAAATGATACAAAAATTTTAGAAGGTGAATGCTGTGGACTTCTAAACCAATAGAAAGGCAGACATTCTGCAATCTTCATGAGAATTACTATTACTAC